>PVJA010032374.1:0-24142 GCA_004027025.1 Myocastor coypus | reverse complement strand
AAAAAAAAAAAAAAAAAAAAAAAAAAAAAAAAAAAAAAAAAAAAAAAAAAAAAAAAAAAAAAAAAAAAAAAAAAAAAAAAAAAAAAAAAAAAAAAAAAAAAAAAAAAAAAAAAAAAAAAAAAAAAAAAAAAAAAAAAAAAAAAAAAAAAAAAAAAAAAAAAAAAAAAAAAAAAAAAAAAAAAAAAAAAAAAAAACCAGATTGAAGAGGAGTTCAGAAAATGGAAAGCTATTCCTTGCTCCTGGATAGAAAGAACCAACATGGTTAAAATGATCACACTACCAAAATTGTTGTACATATTTAATGAAATTCCTATGAAAATATCACCAGCATGTATCATCGATCTAGAGAAAACTTTCCTGAAATTTATTTGGAACCAGAAAAGACCTAGAATAGCAAATGAAGCACTGGGCAATAAAGACAAGACAGTAGGCACTACAATCTCTGACTTGAAATTATATTATACATCTAGTAGGATAAAATCAGCATGCAAAAATACAGACCTTCTCAGGCTTGGAATGGATTAGAAGATGCAGATGCAACTATAAACTCACTCAGTCACCTTATATTTGACAAAGGGGCCAAACACATTCACTGGAAGATAGATAGCCGTTTTAACAAATGGTGCTGGAAAAACTGGTTCTGCGAATTGTGAAAATTAACGCTAGACCTGGGTCTATTGCCATGAAGTAAACTAAAGTCAAAAGGGATTAAATATATAAATATTAAAACAGAAATAATAAATCTCCTGGAAGAGAAAGTAGGTGGAAATCTGGAACACATAAGGGTAGGCATGCAGTTCATGAATAAAAATCAAACTGCACAGGAAATACTTAAAAGAATCAACAAGTGAGACTTCCTCTTATTGAGAAGTTTATGCATGACACAAGAAATCACCAACAGAGTGAAAAGCCAACAAATTTGGAACAAATCTTAACTAATAATCACTCAGAAAAAGGTATTTTATCTAGAATATATAATGAACCAAAAAAAAATTAGGACCCTCCAATTTAAAGAACCAATTCAAAAGTGGGCATCTGATATGAACACACTTCTCCGAGGAAGAAATACAAGTGACAAATAAATACATGAAAAAATGCTCCATATCACTGGTCATTTGTGAAATGCAAATTAAAACAATATTGAGATACCATTTCACCCCAGAAAGAATGACTATTATAAAGACATCAACTAATAATAAATGCTGGAGAGGCTGCAGGGCAAAAGGAACCCGTGTGCACTGCTGGTAGGAATGTAGACTGGAACAAGCGCTTTGGAAATCAGTGTGGAGACTTCTCTAAAACCTAAGAGTGGAAATCCCACTCCATGCAGCTATTTCCCTTCTGGATATTTTCCCAGAACTGAATACATCATATACCACAATGGCATATGTGTACCCATATTTGTAGAAGCACAACTTGTCATAGCCAAATCTTGGAAGCAACCAAAATGCCCATCATCTGAAGAATGGATGAAAATGTTATGATAATTTCATACAATGGAGTATTACTCAGCTATAAAGAAAGATCAACTTGAAGCTTTCATATGTAAGTGGATGCAACTAGAGGCTATACTCATAAACGAAACAAACCAGACCCACAGATGCAAATGTTGTATTGTCTGTCTAGTGTAAGAACTCAAAAGAAGAAGTAAAACCTGAAATTCATAACAGATATAGTAAAATGGAAACAAAATTTAAGGATTAAGCAATGAAGAGGAGAGGAAGGAGAAAAGATAAGCAAAAAGGTAGGGGGAAAACATGCGAGTGTATATCCAGAATGGCTGGTGTGATTATAATAAAAATCTCCAAGGATTGGTGCGAGTTCGAGACCAGCCTGGGCTACAAAAGTGAGCTCAAGGCCAGCCTCAACTGCATAGTGAGACACTGTCTCAAAAAGACAAAAAAAAAAAAAAAATCTCCATCAGTTTTCAAAAACAGCATTACTATGTAGAATTTTCACCCTAACTAGCTGTATGCTGATATCTGTGCTCTAAACAAATACATCTAGTACAGCAATGTGTGTAGCAAATCTATGCTTGAATAATCATCATCTTTCTCTTCTAAATGTATACTTTTCCTAATGTCATGTCAATTATTACTATACTTCCTTTAAAATAATTTTTAAAAAGGAAAAAACAAGAATCAAGAAACAAAATTTAAGGTTTCATGAAAGCAATCGGTAACATGGAACCATATTTTCAATATCACATAACTATATCTGTTAATGTAAGCAAACAGATTTGATTATAAAAATAGATAATATATCAACCCTTGTTACTTTTGTTTTCTTTTTTGAGATACCAGGGATTGAACTTAGGACCTTGTGCTTACCAGGAAAGCACTTATTGTACTGATCTATCTTTCCAGCCCTATTTCAACTATTGTTAACTAGCTATTATTGGTTTGAAAATCTGTAACATATGTGTTGTTGTATGATTAACACTTCCTTTCAGGTCAAATTCATTTACTCTCTCTCTCTCTCTCTCTCTCTCTCTCTCTCTCTTTTAAGGCCAACACAGCCTACCCTGGGGGCAGGGCTGGTACAGCTTGTAGTGCTGGAGATTGAACTGAGGTCCCTGCAGCTGCTAAGCGTTCCTAAGCGGGTGCTTTAGGTCACTGAGCCATCTCGCCAGCCCCTAGACTCATTTATTCCTAAAATTATTTTACTAATATACTTTATTTGGAATTTTTGAATATTTATTTTATGAGATTGATGGACATTTTCAACCTTTTAAAGAAAACTTAATTAAGGCTTATACTAGTTTCTGCCACGACAGCAAATATCAGAGACCATGAACTTAAAAACAAAGGGTTTATATTTAGAATATATAATGAACTGAAAGAAAAATCAGGCCCCAAGATTCAAAGAACCAATTCAGATATGGCCATCTGAGATGCATACATAGTTAGCAGATGAAGAAATACAAGTGTCAAGCGAATATGTGAAAAAATGTTCAAGATCCTTCAAGGTCCTTCAAGAAATGAAAATTAAAGTAACGCTGAGATTCCGTCTCACTTTCAAGTGGCTGTCATCAAGCAATCAACCAATAACTAAAACTGCTGCAGCTGAGGAAAAAGAGACCCTTTTCCACTCTTAAGGGGAATGTAGACTTGTGTAAACAATGTGCAAATAAGCCAGAAGAATCTCAAAATACTGGGATTGGAGGTCCATTTCAAGCCAGGAATTTTCCTTATAAGTGTTACTCTAGGAGAATTTAAAACCTCAGACCTCAGTGATATTTGTGCATCCGCATTTATAGCAGAACAGTCTGTGGATGCTAAATCTTGGAAACGAACCAAATGCTCATCAACAAAGGAATTTATTAAAAAGATATTTTGTTTGTATTATACTGGGGTACTACTCAGCCTTAAAGAAGGACAAAAGAGACTTTTCCAGGTAAATGGATGCAACTCGAAACCACACTTATAAGTGAAATAAATGAGGCCCCTATGTATAAATATTATTTTGTTTCAGTGTAAGAAGCTGAACAAGTGAATATGAGTTAAAATATAGAACAAATATTTGGAACAAAGAAGAAACTGGCAAGGAAAACTATGATTGGAGAATGGGGAAAGGAAGGGAAAAGAAAAAAAATCTATCTGCCTATTTATCTACGTATCTATCTAATAGTTAAAATAGTTCTGCTAGTGATGCAGTTAGTATCTCTGAGGTCAGTATTCATATCGTTTGGACAATATTTCATGCCTAGATCTTATACTTTGAGCTATTATGAATATAATTATACATAAGATATTAATTATTGTTACTCTACCATTGGTCTATTTTTAAACTCTGTTTTATTGTTATTTTAAATATTTTCTCTTTAAAATAAAAAGACAAGGCTAAGAGAAAAACGTTTATTTTTATTGACTCTGGGAAGCTTTAGCCCATAATTAGGTGAATTCACCTTTTCAGATGTGGGTGGGACGTGTTGCTTGTAAGAGCCCTGTGATCCCACTTAGGGTGTGGTCCCCGATGACTTGAAGGCCTCCCACAAGTTCCACCCCAGAAATCTTGCACCCCTCCCCCTTGGTAGCACCCCACTGTGGACTGAGCATCTGCTACCTGGGCTTTTGTCAAACACTTAAGCCCCAAATAGGAATGGTGTAGTAGCTACACTAAACTTCGTTTAATGGCCTGGAGACAAGCATTGAGACTGGCTGTTCCTTTCAAACCGTTTTGGGATACTATGCCTTGTACCTTGACTTTTATTTCTTTTAGTTTTTTTTTTTTTTTTTTTTTTTTTTCTTTTTAGAAACTAGGAAATAATCTCATCACCATCATCCATGCTTTCACTTGGGTTCTTCTAATTTTTTAATTGCAACAGGTTAATTATGCTGCAAAAATGTGAAATTTTTATTTAAAAATATTTGGAATTTGTAGCACTTCTTGTATATGTATGCTTATTGATGGATTCTAAAATATTATGTTTTCCTTCATTGCTCTTATCTGACTGTAAGTAGAATTATTGAAGCATTTATTGACTGTGCTATTATATTTTTTAATTTTTGATGATAAATTATTACTTAAATCTATGGCTGATAACTTTATTTTTAGATTCTCCTATGTCAGTTTTTATTTCTTATATTTATTAAAGATCAACCCTCATTTTCTTGAACTCGAAATCGTTTTGATTTAAATCTGAGCAACATGAGAGAAAATGAAAGAATAAATATGATGTTCATGATATAATGGTGTGACTACATCACTTTTTCCTTAGGAAATAAGAGGCTAAATTTAAATCATTCGGTTAAGATTCTAACATGATTTTAATTTACTTAATGAGGATTTGTTTAGTCTTAATGAGTGTGAATCGATGGATGATGGGTCCATAGATTGTCTGAGCCAGTTGGAATGATGTGTAAAATATTCCATGGATATTTCTTTTTAAGCCCACGGGCCATTGGAGAATAGTTTAATTCCCACAAGAGGCACGAAATATTTGTCAGTGAAAAAAGCTTCAGAACTGTCTCTATTTAGCTTGATTATAGGTTTAATGTGTAAGTTTACTGTGAACAGCAACTTGAATGTGTAACACAGACAATAAAAATTGCTTAATTTCTGTAGATAACTCTGCTTCAATGTATTACCTGCCTTCCTTATGTCAGTCTTATGTACTGATGCTTCTATACGAGAAAATTTCTTAATGCTCAAGTGCTAATGATTTATAGCATTTGTGTTAACATACACATGATTCTGCATGGTAAATACAGTTACAGTTTGCATGGTTTATTTTCATTTAGGAACAAGCTATAGTGATCTAAGCCCTAGCAAATGAAGTAGGCCAGTTGGCCACTATAACTTTTACTAACTTTTGGTTTAATCTGTTACTAGCCTGCTTCTCCTATAATTTTAATTTATATATGAAAGATATCTCTCTATATCTATATCTATATCTATATCTATATCTATATCTATATATTCTAAACTTGAAACTATTTTTACCTACAAATCAATTCTTCCAGAGTAATGTTTTCATTATCTGGTAAACATAAAGCTTCTTTTCTGTTAAGGAGAACTAGAAACAAGAAAACAAAAAAATATACGTAATTCCTTTGGAAATTATATATTGAATATGAAATCTTTTACTTTTCCACTTTCAAGCTGAAACATATCTTCTTTTTCATGTATAATAGCAGATATTAAAACAAAGTTATAGGCAATATAGTAATTTTATGTCTGTTTTTGTCAGAGCAATAGGGAGGTGGAAGAAATAGGATAGGCTTTCTCCAACCGACAAGGTACAAGCCCCTGCTAGCTTTGTTTCATGTCTTTTCCTGCCATCTACTAAGAAAGATACTTTACCGAGCTGTTAAATTCCATGTGGCTGACTAGGTAACAAACAGAAAAGACAGAAGCTGAGGGCCACAGGGCTTTGCAGTTGTCAGCAGGGTGATAAGCTGACACTTTATCATCAGAAATGAAACAGTACTTAAATGATACTGGCTGCAGTTGTGGCCATAATTTACTAGCCTCCAGTGACTCTGCTGGTGTGTGTACCTACCTTTCCTATTCTCTGCTTTTGTTTTGCTGCAGTATGCATTATAAGTTCTCTGTGATCCTCCTGCTTGTACTCTTTATTTTTCTAACATAAAAAAGTCAGAAATGAGCACATAGCAGGGAATATGCAAAAAAGAAATACTGCAAAAATTGTTACAAATTTCGTATAAGTAATATATTCCTAAAATAGTGGTGTGTAAAGATGAGTAGTCAACAGAAAATTGGATTTTAGTAGGCCTGAAGCAAAAATATAGCAATGATGTGTACAAATAATAGTTCGATGGTAGGCTGCAACATGAATGAACCTGAAAAGTGGCGGTCTGAAAATATTTATTTATTAGTAAAATGCACTTTCTAAAAGGAATTGATTTGAAAGTCCTTCTGTAGAGGGTCAGGAAAAGATTTAAAGAATTAAATTGTTTAAAATAAGATCTTAAGAACTTTAACTTACAGGAAAACAGCAACTTGAAAAGAGTGATTTTTGTTGTTGTTGCTCTTTTTCCTCCATATCCTGCGGCTGTCTGTGAAGGAAGACATTTGAAAAAAACAAAAAAGAAAAAAAGCAACAGTGAATGAAACAAACACAATACTGTTATATTTTGGAAAACAAAATGTTTCTACAGAATATTTCTCCCTACTCAAAACTCGATGAGATAACTAAAGGTGATGATGACTGTCCTTCTAACTTCATGCCACCTAATGTATTAACTAAACAAAAAATGGAAATGGAATTGTTAATCTCCACGAGAGAATAGTTAAAACAGTGACTGAATGATGGAGTGTATAATTTTTTGTTGAGTCAGAAATCCAGCAGCCACAATCACTCCCAAGGTGACCCAGTCGCTGACATTTCAGACACAGAGACAAAAACTGAGAAATCATCAGCAAAATTTCCCACAGCATGGATGCTGAGATGGAGATTTGCAGCCAGGCTACTACTGGGTGATGGGGCTCAGAAGCCCTGTTTGTAATAATTCGTAACCTGCACCCCACATCCTGGCTCACTAAAGCCGCTCCTGACCATCTCAACAACATGGCTGTCACTACAACATCCTGTCTAACTGGAAAACAATGCACTTTCTCTGTATCCTTCTACGGAAACTGGTCAGGTAGTGGTTTTCTCAGTCTTCTGCAGCACCTGGCTGCAGACTGCCCCCCAGTGGTTGACAGTCCAGGGACAATGGTATCTGGGGAGGGACTGGTAGAAATGGTTAGAAATAAACATGTTCATCTAGCTACTAGGGTAATGAGTGCTCAGTGCTTCAAAAGTAGTATTTGAATTATGGATCATGATATAGGAGACATAACTCCTGAACTTATGTTTCTAGGGACATCTATGCATTATCATATTTTCCATTATGTGAATGTGTGTGTGTGTGTGTGTGTGTGTGTGTGTGTATTGTGCATATGTATGTCCACATGCAAGCCCAAAAAAGGAGGAAAATGAGGTAAATTTCTAGTGTTGACTATTTTCAATATAGTTTGATGACATCTTTAGATAATTTCATAGTGTATATATTTTTGGGCACCATAGAATTTTTTTAAAACAAACATTTACTTAAGGGAGAGTATAGCAATAACTGAGATGACATTAGAAGCCACACACATCTAAAAGACCAGAATGACAGGCATTCCAAGCATAGTTTTAATATGAACATTGCTGTCCTCAGTGTCAAAAACCTTTGGAGATACTTAGGATCATTATCTAATTCATCCTGTAAATATGTAAGTGGATGGTTTTGGCCTTGCAATGTTTCCTAATTTTTCTGTTTGTTGTTTCTTTGTCATTTAAATCTTAAGTTCTTGATTTCCATTTAGCTGTGTTATATCTTTCAATTTTTATTTCTTCTCTTGAGTTCTTATATTAGGGAGACTATATGATGTTTATACACAATCATATGTTCAAGATACATCAACTTATATGTGAAGGCTTCAAGTTTATCACTCTTTATAGCTGAGTAATATTCCATTATATAAAAACACATCTTTTCAACCATTCTTCAGGTGACAGGTATTTTGTTAAATATTTATTTTAAAAAGGGGGGTGATAAAGGAGAATAAGACACAAGGAAAAATGCCATGGGATTAACCTGCTATGATTTTGTATATGGTTGTATTTCTAAATGTGTTTATAAAAATGTGTAACATTTTTGTTTTGTTTTGAATTTGTCAGATTCTATAGGGATTTATTAGAATATTGATGATTGATAGAAAATACTAGTTCCATTTTAAAGGGTTTTTTTTTTTTGTGGCACTGGCGTTTAAACTCATGACCTTGCACTTGCCAGGTGGGCACTTGTGCCATGGAGCTATCTCCCCAGTCCCTCAAAGGTGTTTGATATTCAGAAAGAGTGATGTTAAGCCCAAGTACCTATGTTATAGAGTAATAATATCACTAAGCATCTCTTATGGAGTGTGAACAACTAAAGTACGAAGACTAAGCAATTAGAGAAAAAGAAAGACTACAAAGATAGCAAATATTTTGGCCCTAGTGCTTCAAGGTCAATGATGACTCAGGACACAAGAGAACCTGTACTGTAATATTCTAACTCAGAGGTTTCCCAAATTTTCTACTCAAGGAGATTATGGGCCATAGAGTAAAGGGATCAGTGAGGTACAGTGTACTTGAGGAGAGTCACCTAGAGAGAAAACATTCTCTCAGGCTTTTACAGAGAGCAAACAGGTCAAGCAATGGCAGTGACTCATCCAGATGGCTGACAGTGGCAAAAGTTCTACAAAATGCTGCATGCGGTTTCAAGGTAAATCCTGAGCAGAGTTTCAGGACGTTGTCAAATACAAAAATTGCATCTCTTGTTATATAGGTCTTGCTTTAACTTGGCCTTAACCACTCAAAAGAAAAATTTAACCATGAGGCATAAATATTAAAGCCAGATTAGTATGATGAGTTGTAAAAGGCTCAAATCAACAGCTTGCAACATTGCCAACATTATCAGTTCTGCTGATAACCCACTGGACTACGACTACAACTACTTTCTCTTAGTTCAATTACATGAAACATTTGTACCAGTAGTCTCCCCCCCCACCCCGGAACTTAGACTTTGCACTTGTCAAGCAGGCACTTGTGCCCTTGAGCTAATTCCCTGGCCCAACAGTCTTTAGAAAATTTATGTCTGCTTCTTGTACTCTGAACAGCTACTATGAAGACAACAATAGGCTTTGTGCTGATTATTGTCATTGCCCTACTGATGGGTTCTGAAATTGTCTCATAGCTATTTCCCTCTTGTTGAAATTAATAATTTTTTAAAAATTGTTTCTGTTTTGTTTTGTTTTCTAACTATATATCTGTTACTCAATAGGCCACAACTATATGTCAACAAGACAGCTATCTAAATAAGTTACAGTGCATGTCTACATTAGCTACATTATAAAGTGCAATTACTTTTATGATGGAAACTATTTTTTCTCTTTTTTTGGAGATGCCAGAGATTGAACTCAGGACCTAGCACTTGCTCAGCAAGCACGCGTTCTACTTAGCTATCTCCCCAGCCCTTCAAGTGCAATGTCTTTTAATATTTAATTTTCTTCTTCTTTCTCTCCACCCCTCCTTCTCTCTCTTCCACCTCTTTGTTTTTTTCTTACATCTTTTAACTTACCTTCCCTATTTGAATTCTCACTCTTTTACATTTATTTTTTATATTTACATTTTTAGTTTTATATGAATCTATTATTTAACACAGAATTTCACCAACCTGAAAAACTTACAAAATATGCAGTAGAGGTGAGGAAAGTTTTCAATTTTGAAATAAGAGATTTTTGATGTTCTGACATATAGAATAAAAAACTAGTAAATGTACACTCAATGCCACAGGAAGGCGCCACTTCCAATGCATGTGCGTGATGTTTATGTCTTGTGGATTCCACACACTCTGTTGGAACACACCCGCAGTCATGTCTATGTCATTCTTCTTGAGAACCCATAATTCCAAGATGCTCATGAAAATGAAAATTAGTTGCTTTTAATGAATACATCATGAGAAATCATCAAAGCTGTCCTCATTAACCATCTATGAAAGAATGAGTGGGCAAAAGGAAATAGAAAGTTCATAAGGAAAAGGAAGATGAAATGTAAAACCCAGTAGATTAAGAAATCATGAAAGAGTGGAGGGGAGGAAGAAAGTATGTTCACTATGGACACACTGTGACTGGATTTGCTACTTGAATACAGAAAGGACACCAGTAGAAAAGTGGGAATGCATCTATCTATAGTTTAGTTATGGGTGATATAGTACTAATGCATTAGTATAGATCAGTGTACCATGACTGTGAGTCATGGTAACATCAGGGGTTTGATGTTATTAGGGAAATTTCTTTTATCATTTCTAAGCTGATTCAGCTACAGAGGCAAACAATTAGGTGTTCATAAGATTCTTTATTTCCAAAATTATTGATATGGGCATCAAGAGTCAATCAGTGAAACAGAACTTGATAGATGACTTATTTATTACAGGAAACTCGGCAATGTGGTTATGTGAACGAGGTAGGCAGCTTCTCCAAGGTGCTCCTCAGCTGGAACACTGCAGTACAATCCCTGGATCACCGAGGACAGTAAACCGAGTGAGGAGGAACTCTCCTTATCCAGACCTAAACCAGAAAGCAGGAAATGTGAGCTCCAAAGTGAGGACAAACTGCAACACAAACCAGTTTTTGCCTCTTTCTCATAGGCTGAACAGATGTGAGTCTAGTCTAGGAGTTAAAGAATTAATAAAGATATAAGGGAAGAGAGAGATAATTTATGCCCAGACAATGCTTCAGGCCTTTGAGGTGAGCTAGCTGATCTGCACCAAACTGTCAACATTGCAAATTAGTTACTACATCCCTTCTGGTTTTCAGTACAAGATTATTATGTTGTCAATACACTATTTTGTTGAATTCGGTATTGTTTCCTTGGAACCTTATGTAGCAAAAGTTTAGCTTCTTTAATTTACTTCCTTTGGGTCTAAATATGTGCAACTGATTTTGAGCTTTAGCCTGAGAAAAGATAATGTAAGTTAGTTAATTACTCTAGCACTTTCATATTTTGCATTTTATTAGACAGAATGAAGATGTTAATAGAGCCCTTGATATTTCCACTCATTTCATTAAATACGAAATGTACATTTATAAACATAAATATCTAACATAATGTGTTGAATATTTATGCCGTGCTTTACTGCCAATATCCATATGTGTATATTCATGGATATTGAGATAATTTTCTGAATTGATGGATTTATTCATATAACATACGGACTCTCTTTGCATTACCAGTCTTTTAGATATAAATAGCTTTCAACTATTAAGAATGAGAAACTAACTCTCAGATGAATTTTGAACAAAAAGAAGAGCATATAGTTTATTAGTTCTTAAGATATATGGAGAAATGCTATGATGATATGCTATTAAATTTATTTGATAAGAGTATTTTTAAATTTGCCAGTGAAAATCTAGGAGGGCCTTTATTTTAATCATAAAAGTTGCACTAGGCTCCCAAAAATTCATAGTCAGCACTTCTTAGTGGAGGCATCTTAGTGCTATCTCCCATCTTATCTCCTGTTATGTGAGTGACATATGGGTGGCATTCTCATCAGTGTATACGAAGATTAAAACGGAAGCATAGCCTACCTTCATTACATAGACAAGCTCTCGATATTTCTCTGCATCTTGTATATTATCTGCTACAGAAATTAGGCTCACATGCATAAGAGACCATATGCTTGTTCAAAAGTGACTCAATTATATGCATTCAAATTAATAAAATGAGAATGGATTAAATACCAAGTAAAGAAAAAGTACTAAACAGAGAATGATATTTCATATTTTATAAAGATCAGAAGAAAATGAAGGTGGCAGACCCCAAATACATATGTATTGTTTCATAATGGAGGCTGTTTGCCAGAAATGTAGTGCTAAATCATGTTAAGCGTATGATCCTTAGCATACATTGACTTCTTAAACCATACATAAAAATTGAAGAAATTTTATTGTAATCATTATACAAAGAACCGGAAGACATTATTCTATGCATAAAATGACAAAGAGAAGAATGGTAGCTATAACAGTCAAATCTTAAAACTTAGAGTATATAAACAGAATAGGCTTTAGCTTTGCTTCTAAAAGCAAATAAATACCCAGAGGTTTTCGTAATGCTTGAACTATTGATGTATTACAACAAAAAGTTATTTTTACAGAGATAGCTGAACAAAATGGAATGGATCTGAATGAAAACCTGAAAATTTAAAAAAAATCTTAAACAGCCATATGACTGTTTACTTTTGAGTGGATATTTATTAAGCAGGAATGATGTATTACACTAACTTTATAAGGAGAGCGTATAAAAATAAGCAGTGAGTCTTCTCTGCATTTATGAACCCACGGACTAGTAGATAAATAGCTTCTTATGTAAAAAACTAATTATGAACTTGATTTTTATGTGCTTTTTAAAAGTTACTAGTGAGTAAATGGGTAATCCCATCATTATTTATTAAACCGCATGTATATCACAAAGCACCCATACACAATCACAAACCTCACAAGTCACCAGACATTAATGTAGAGCTCTGTAGGCATAATTTATAGTAACAGTTAATATTGAATAGAACCTTCCAAAGGCCAAAATTTTCTCTAGATCAAGGAAGAGTTGCAAATTAGAAAAAGGAAAAAACAAAAACAAACAAAAACAAGTGTTTCTCTGGCACAGTAAGATGTTCACAATTATTGTAACCATGTTTGTCCAATATTAATATACTGCAAAGTACATACAACTAAAATGATACTTTTATTTAATCCTTATTAATGTCATCCATCGTTTTCAAATATAAATAGGGTTGGACATAGTGAAATATAAAATTGCTGTGGAAGTCAGACAATTATTTGAGTTGATTTTGTTCTTTTATCTGAGAAGCATCTGAATGAGGACAACAATTACATGGCTTCCTCCTTCCGGCCTCTGTCCCTCAGTAAACTCACATGACTCCTTGGCCTCAAGTACACCTCTCAAAGATTCCTGCTGGATTCCCACCAAGGAGAGCTCAGATACTACTTTCCAGAGATGCTCTTCTCACAGAGTAGCCCTGACTCCAACTGGCCATCTATTCTACCACATCATCATTTCTTTTTTAATCAGAGCACTTAGGATAATCTAAAGTTATTTTACTATTTCTTTCATTACCTCACCTCTCATCATAGACCTGTAGGCTGCATTTGCCTGCTGCGTTTACTGCATTGCTAGTTCCTAGCCCAATTCTTGGTACATAATGGGACCATGACTACTTGTTAAATGAAAGAATAAATGTAAGGCAAACTCCTTAGTAATAAATTTGGTTCAATAAATTTCAACAAATTTTATATTTCTCATCAAACCCCATATATATAGTATATAATGGCTCAGAGGTGATACACCTGTTTTCAGTCTCCTGAGTGCTGAGATTGCAAATATGCACAAGCACACCCAGTCTCAGTGACCAGCTCGGTGCACCAAAGGGCAGGGCTGGTGTGACATGTGGAGCCAGGGATTGAACCCTGGTCCTTGAGCTAACCTCAGCAAGCGCTTAGTCCACTGAACTATCTCGCTGGTCTGAAGACCCAGTCTATCACCCAACCCCACACTTATGTTCTTAAAATTCCAATAGTTCTTTATTCAAAGCAAAATGTTAATCATAAATATAAAAGCCCTTCGCTTTGCAAGACTTTCCAAAATCTAAATTCAAATTTTGGTTTCATTTTATCTTAAACAATGTTCCCCAAATTTATGCTCCTACCAATTCAGCCTCTGCATTCATTGCTTCCCATAGACCCTCTATTTAGACTTTGTCTTGTTATTTAGTCCAAACACAGCCTTAACCTGATAGCAGGAAAATTCTTCTTGTAGTGAGGACTCTAAGTAAAAAATGGTGTGGAGAAGTTTCTCTTCTCTCTATAGAAAGCCTAAAAAGTGCCCTGAAATGAACATATACAGAGTGAAATCAGTACCATTCATTTTAAGCACAAAGAAATCAAAAGATATTACCATAGTTCAAAACCAAAATTGTATAATTGCACCTGAAAGGCCATCTTCATCATTTGTCTCCTGGGTCCTATGTTTTACTGAATCTCTGACCTCTGACCTTTCCCTAAATCCCACCTGTGTGGTAATTTTTATCTATTGTTCAGTGAAAACATCATTATTTCCATCAAATCCTTTATGGCAATTTATTTCCCGGTGAACCCTTATGGAAATCTTCTTTTGTTTTTTTCAAGTATGTCTTGGATATAATAAATGCTCAATAATTGGGGGTAAATTGGATGAATTCCACACCACAGTAAAGAATGCCAATTCAATTTTTTAACCTGTCTTTATAAGTCAGATACAGATTCCATTAACAGAATTGCTTCTGTGGCAATTAGAATCATTAAGATAAATTAAACAAAAGAATCAGATGCCTCTTTCTTTGGTATTTAGAAAACTGGCTCTAGTGCTTAGAAACCTCTTGCCAAATTAACAGCATTCATCAAATTAGTACATTTGTTTTCTTTTGTCCAAAAACACATTTATAAAAATAAAGGTTAGATCAGCCTAAGTGATATTGAATTTTTTACTTTTAAATATCTTCAAATAAAAGGTTTCATAAATTTGTTTTAAATAACATAATTTTAAAGATTAAATGATGTCTTCGTTGTATGCTATGAGCTTTTGTTTATTTAGTCAGTAACCACTGGAATTAAACTAATGCAATACGGATCCAAATTGAGTATTAGTGTAAACTTCTGTTAATACTAATAAAATCAAGCCATTTAACAGCTTAGTCTCATGAATAAAGGACAGAGCTTATGTTGAATATATCTATGAGGATCCATAGATTCTGTCTTCCCAATATGAAGAATGTTTCTTTTGCTACAGTTTTCAAACTTGCTGTTGTGGAATACTGTTTCCTTTTCAGTAACCATTCTGAGTAGTTTTCCCTGACATTCTTATTAATTTTGTCGATAAGAGAAAAATCTACTTTTATCTAACATTTAATCTTTCAGAATTCTATTTTTCAAAACTCAAAACATACATTTCATGTCTAATTCTACACAGATTTTTTTTTTCCACCTTCATGTCCTGCCTCGCGTGAAGACTTTTCCTGGGAGAAGGTAAAGGATCCACACCTGTACCTGTTGTAACTTCCCATTGCTTCTGTCCAAGATCACGCAGGCTTTCTGAGAAGGGCTGGGATGAGAGACAGACAGGCAGATAGGAATTCATGTGATTTCTCTATTCATGTACTTTCCTTAGAAAAACCAGCCTGGCGGTCACGCTCCACTTTGTTAAAAGCACGGAACTGTAAGCAAGGTAACAGATTGTATTTGTTCAGGCCATGCTTTCTCTAGGGACACGGCATTGTTTGATTCCCTGCCCTTGCCATTGGAAACGCAGCTTTCAGCTAATTTCGAGAGACCACTCTTTGTGCTGCGCCTTCTCTCGCTTGTGTATTTCATAACCCACAATTTCTCAGGCAGATGTAACGCAGTTCGCCATACTATTGTCAGGCTTCAGTTGACTTCATATGATGAATCGTGCTTTAATTTCTTTTCCTATTCACTGTGAAACCAAGAAATTAAGATGACTTTGTTTTTTTTAAGTTTTGTAAATGTATCTGGGAAAAAAGTGCAAAAGCCTCACATGGCCTTGTTGAGACGATAAAAACATAAAGGAAAATACCTTTTAAGTTTGTAGTAGTCATGCCACTGACTCTGCTTTCATCTTATTTAATGTCATTGACATAGTTCAATGAAATATTATTTTTTTACTTTTTCTAAATATGTATTAATTGCACCTTGGTGATTCTTAATTTCTGTTTTTTTCCCTTTTATAGACAAAACTGAATTCCTAAAACATTTGATCATCTATAAGTCTATGTTTCCAGGACAAATTTAAGTATTTCATGTGAAGGTTTTTGCATATGTATATGCGCAAACCTCTGCAACCTGTATGACTGAGAAAATTTTCATTGTGAAGTCATATTCCACTGACAGTTTTGCTGATTATATAACTCTACTTTTGAAAGTCTTTCCTTTCATAATTGAAAACACTATTCAACTGTCTTTCCATAGAACAAATCTATGGAAAAACATATAAATTACGCATTATTTCATTCTGGATGCCATTACAATTTTCTCTTTTATAATTTCTTTTTAAATTAATTATTTTAGGGAAGGGTCTACAAGGTTTTCTAGGTCTCACTACTATGCTGAACTCATAGTGATCCACCTGTTCACAGCCTCCCAAGAACTAGCATTACAGGCATACACCACCATTCTGAGTGTCAGCAGCCATCTCAGTGTGCCCCAGGGGCAGGGCTGGCAGGACAGGCTCTATTATAATATTTTAATATAAAAAAATTTTATGTATGATTTGTCTTACTGCACCTGTCCTTTATTTTCAAGCTCTTTAATTCTGTTTGGCACATTTGAGAATTTTATTTTAGTTTTTAAATGTTTCTCTTTTACTTATATTTATTTCTGGTATTTCTGTTAGTAGATGAATACCATTTCAACTCTGTTTCAGTTATATTTACTATTTCACCTTTCTTTAAGTGACTTTCTCAGTATTTTTTCCAATGAAGTGGGTTATTTACTAGATATTTTATAATTTGCTCTACTTTCTTAACCAATAGATTCAAACCTCAGACCACAGAACCTATGCAAGTTGCACAAGAAGATACTTGGGGGAATTTGAAGAAATTGGTCCCTAGAATGAAGAAAGGGCTCAAAATCCTTTCATCATACTTAAAAAACTATTCAGGCCTGTCATTTTGTGTGAACTGTTACATTCCATTAAGACACATTTATAGAGAAAGTACAGAGAATCACTAAGGATAGTAGAAAATGCCTGAAATTTACAATAAAAATTGAAATTTTGTTGCTTCAGAAACATTATTGTTTTGGGCTCCAGTAGCTTCTAAGTTCACATAAACTCCTTGGCTTTGGCTGACTGCTGACTCAGTTCTACCCAGCGATGGCTGACATTCAAACACGGATAAAGGCTAACCCAGCTTGGCTTTCCACAGCATGTGTTTTACTCTTTGCTTTCTTATTGAATTTTTTGTAACCACCTTTTTTATGATTTTATGTTTCCCCTTATTTCACTTAATAGTCTGATTGCCATTAATATGTTAATTAAACTACATTGTATCCTTAATTTTTCTATTCCAGTTCTCTATTCCTTATGGCAACCTCATTTTCTCTTGACAAACGAGATCATCAGACTAATTATTTAGGTCAAGAAGCATATGATTTTATTGAGGATAATGGCCACCATTTAAACCAATGTGTATGAGGAAAATTCTAAAGGTTAGACCTCTGTTTGAGCCAATTACAATGTACTCAACCCGTGAAGAAAAGTGGGGTACTGACTCTATGGACTTGACAATGGAGTATTATTTTGTCATCAGACAACGAAGAAGAAATCATTACTTTAAGGCTTGGCTTCATGGAGAAGCTCCTCTTTGAATGTTCTTCCTGTCAGGGATACTCAGAGCACTAGTACAAACAAACAAACAAACAAACAAACAAACAAAAAATTGTAGAAGTTATTCTGTCACCATGGCTTTTCCTCAGTAGTTAAACCACTTGTTAATTTTATTCCAGAAGCCTGAGTTGGCATAGTTCTAGAATTATCCAGTGAAAATTCTAAGAAAATGTAGTATTGGGTATGAGAAGGACAATTTAGGTTCTATCTTATCTTGTGAGAATAGCGCTATCTATCTGCAGTAAAAAGCTAAAGCCAGTACTAGTAAGATACACTTTTGTTCATGAGATACTTCTTCCTTAAAGTGTGTTTCTTCATGAGTTGTTTCAGTTTTTTTTTTTTTTTTTCTACTCGGTTAATCTTGGGAAAGATGCCAGCATTTTTTGTTAGATCAGGGTAACTGATCAACAAAAACCCGTTTTTAAAATTTCTACCTTAAGAGATTTATTGAGATTTACTTCAAATCATAATAAGTATTTCCTGACACCTAAAGCTATTAGATCTCTGTCATTGCAGTTTAAAGTTTGATTGTACTTTTCATTGGAATATTATCTATTGCAGGAAAGGTCATTTCCTTTTTATTATCTGAACTAACAACAGCCATTAAGTTTTGTGTGCTATAGACTTCGTGCTGAATTTCTCTTGTGTTTTCCTTCCTTTTTAAAATTTTGATTTTTTTAATTAGGTGAAAAAAATTGAGTGTTTTTATCTTCTCTGTGTTTTTATCTTTTTATTCTTTTAAATATTAGTCTCTGAATTTATAGTTGCCTAAAAGTCATGAAATGACATAAAAACTTGATGTTATTTTGGTTGGCGGGGCCAGTCAGATACCTCAGCAGTCTAAAGCACCCGCTCAGGAAAGCTTAGGCAACTGCAGGGGCCATGGTTTAATCCCTGGTGCCACATACTATGCCAGTTCGACCCAGGCAGGCTGAGCTCAAGCTCATCATAATATAAATAAAGAAATAAATATTTTGGTTAGTGATTTTATATATATATATATATATAATGTACTTGAGTGTAGTCGCTTACTCAAATTTGTAATAAAATCTATATTTAATTTTGTTTCTTGTAGTTATTGGTTTTTTGTTTGTTTGTTTGTTTGTTTTTTTGAGACAGGGTCTCACCATGCAGTTCAGACTGGCCTTGCACTCACTTTTGTAGCCCAGGCTGGTCTCGAACTGACACTAATCCTCCTGCCTCAGCCTCCCGAGTGCTGGGATTACAGGAATGCGCCACCACTCCCGGCTGTCTTGTAGTTATTTGGAAGGTTGATACTATGACTTTTTTTATAATGGGTTTTAGTTCATTTACTTTACTTAACATTTTGATTTGATTCAGCAATGTATCCTCAAGGTCCTAGAATAATGCTGTTGATCTAAAGGTGAGTTTTGTGAGATTAAATAGACTGAATATTTACTTGTACGTGTACCTGATTCTACATTATGAAGGTATAATGTTGACTGAGTTGCACAACAGAAGCTTGAAAACTACATACATAGTGTCTACACAGAAATGCATAATACACATTTAGGAAATATATATATATATATATATATATATATATATATATATATATATCTGAGAATTACAAAGATAAGTGCTGAACACACATCAAGGTCATGTATGTAGCAGCAAGACAACAGGAAAGATAAGAATTCTAGAAATGAAAATAAAAATATTGTCAAGAAGCAGAATTGCAGAAATTAATACACGCCATGAGTGAAAACACCGAAAATGCAATGGTGCCAGTGGTCTGGTGACTAGAAAGCGGACGTTTTAAAAGTGCATGAATCAAAAAGTGTCCTTTTTGTAAAAATTCCATATTGTGGGAAATAATTTTCAAACAATAGAATCCTCATGTAGATTTAGTGACAGAATGAAGAGAATATTGAAGTATTATAACCACATAAGTTAGAGAAAAGCAGAAAGAAACCAAAAAGAAATAAACCACACAGAGGAAGGCAGACCCTCGCCATTGCAGTAGCGTTTGGTCTGAAGCTGAGAAGCCGGTGCTCCTGTGATACCCTTACAGACTGCCCTGCTACTGTGATGATAGTCTTTCATTTGAATGATGCATATAGAAAACATGTATGAGCAGCATGCTTGAAGAAAAGAAAACAAAGGGTCTTCTCCAGCATATTAGTTAGGGTCCTATATAGGAATGTGTGAGCAGTGGATCCAGGGGTTCCTAACCCAAGGCCAGAGAGCTCACCTGAGTATGCACTGGGAAGCGGAGGAGGCTGCACAGCAAGGCAGAAGGCCTGTGCCAGCAGGCTGAAGGGACCTGGGGTCACCTTTTCAGATGGTGCAAGGACTAGAGCAGTTCTCAGAAAAGGAGACCCTTTTCTTTATTCTGTCCAAGTTGCAAGTCTATTGGTTGCTACCACCCTCATCTAGGTTAAGTTTTCTCTCCTCAGTTGGCTTACTTATATCTCAGCAAGAAAAAGGATATCCGGAGATTAATCATCTGCTAGGCAGTTGCTAGTTAAGAAAAGAAGGTATCTGACAGTTAATCTTCATGTGCAGAAAACACCAAGTATGCATATTCACTTGCAGATCAAAAATAACAACAATACAACAAAGTTTAATAAGAAAACAAGCAGATATTGATAGAAAAGTAAATGTAGATAGATTACAAGAAAAAGTGAAGTTTTCAAAGAAATTTTAGAAAAGTTATTGAATAGGAAAGTAAAGCATTTCAGAATATAGGGGAAAATTGTAGGATTTGATTGTGTCTACTGAGAAGTCGTTAAAGAATGGAAAAGATTAAATGAAGGTAGTCAATAAAGTGAAGCAGCTGAAAAAGTATTTAGAAAGTACTTTAAAATAAAATGACTGATACAGCAACGTAGGAGGACATAAAAAGAAATGGGTTTTTGGAAAGCAATTAGTATCAAATTGTATACTAAAAAGGGAAAGACAGCAATGTAAAAGAGTGGAAGTAATATTTTCTATAGTGCTCGCATGAACTTCCCAAAAATCAGATATAAAACTATGTTGCACATGGCTAGCATTCTGATTGAAAATTAATCTAGGAAGAGAAACTTCAAAATGTAATTATTTTTTTTGGGAGGGAAATTCATTTAATTTAATTTTGAGCAGTAGAAACAAATAAAAGCAGAGAAACAGAGTAGCATACAACAATACATATGGTACAGATTTTCAAAGTGGGAATAGCAAGATAACAACTATTGCTATATATTTCTACCATCAAACTTGTTTCTCAAGTTACAGCTAATAGACATGAAAGACTGGACAAGTAATTGATCATTAATATTATCTTTCAGTAAACCTTAATTTTTTCTTGATCATTTTGTATTTTTAACTTATTTGAAAGATTATAATGATAATTGATAAGACATTAGAAACTAGTCGTTTAGAAAAACAAGAGAGGCATTCAACCATGGCTTTTCTATTGTACGTTTCTGGCCTTGATGTAGTTCCTCAGGTGAAAGATAGTAACATATAGCGTTAATCAAGGTGCAAATTTCAAACGTTAACTTCTGTAATCAAAGAACTGATGGACTTAGAAGAACAATCGTCTTAACCATCCGCATTTTTACTTGTATGACTTTTCCCCTTTCCTTTTTTATTTTTCCTTTCCCTTATCTTCATTGTTTATTCCTTAACTTCAGTTTCTTTGCATTTTGCTTTATCTATCAGAACTTTCAAGTTTTATTTATTCTTTTAGCTTCTTCCATCAGGGAGACCATATGATCTTAATACACGTGGGTCTTTATTTTACTTATGAATATAGCCTGTATTTATATCTATTTACTTATAAAGTTCTTGAGGTTGTCTTTATTTACAGCTGGGTAATAATCCATTGGATGAAAATATCATATCATTTTCTTAATGTGTGAGTTCACCACTACAAATTTCCCTCTTGAAAACAGCATTCTTTGCATCCCACAACTTCTGGTAAGTTGTGCTTAAATTTTCATTGGTTCTTAGGCATTGCTTAATTTCTTATTTAATTCATCTGTAACCCCCAGGTTGCTGAGGAAGGTGTTACTTAATTGCCATGAGTTTAAGGGGTCTTCAAAGTTTCCTCTGTTATTAATTTCCCATTTTACTGCACTGTGGTCAGACCATATGCATAGGATAATTTCTATCTTCTTGAACTTATGTAAATGTGATATACGTGGTCTATTTTAGAGAACATTCCATGTGAAGCTGAAAAGAATGTCTATTTAGATGTTTTTGACTTGAACACTATGTATATGTTCACTAAGTTCATTTCTTTAAAGGTTTGGCTACGTCCTGCAACCTTTTGCTAAATTTTGTCTACTTTACCTATACCTTTGAGATAATGGGATTTTAATCTCCCCTGGTAAAATTGTGTTATTAGTTATTATATTTTACATGTTCTTATGGTTTATGTCTAGTTGTCTCCCCAAAGCCTCATGCAGTCATGGGGCAGGGACTTCTATAGATTGAGACTTGATTAATGAGTCATTGGGATTATGTATTTTTTTTTAAATTTTATTTTATTTATTTATTTTTTTCTTGTTTCACAACCTTTATTTGTTTATTCACCCATTTTTATGGCTGGCTTAGCCCGCCCTGACGGCAGGGCTAGCGCAGCATGTGGTGCCGGGGATCGAACCGCGGTCCCTGAAGCCGCCCAAGCTTTCCCAAGCAGGCGCTTTAGACCACTGAGCCATCCCGCCGGACCCAAATTTAATTTTTTTTTTCCAGTACCAGGAATTGAACTCGGGACCTTGCACTTGCCAGGCATGCACTTATTCCACTGAGCTATTTTCCTGGCCCCCTATCACTGGGATTATGTATTTTAGTACTGATCTAGAGTTTGAGACTTGAATGATGATCCACTGGGATTATGTGTTTTACTACTGTTGGGATTATGGTCTGAGTACTGC
Organism: Myocastor coypus; assembly: GCA_004027025.1. Lineage (NCBI taxonomy): Eukaryota > Metazoa > Chordata > Mammalia > Rodentia > Myocastoridae > Myocastor > Myocastor coypus. The sequence goes on along the minus strand of PVJA010032374.1, from coordinate 1,768 downwards.
TGACACTATGGATGTGGCCTGAGACAACAGGCTACGGCAGAGAGCCTGAATGTAATATAAAGAGAAACAGAGACACAAGCTGTTATTTTTGCTCTCTGCTCCCCTGGTTGGTCGACTGCCTCTGTCGTGATTGTTGCTGTTCTGCCACCATGAACAGGATGCTCTCTGCCCTGTTCCACTCAGCCTTGGGCCAGCCAAATATAGACTGAAACCTCCAGTAACTGTGACCTTTCCTTCCTTCATTTTGAATGGTGGGTACCTGTCCCAGCAATGAGTAAAGAGTAACTAAGACACATGTCCATTAAAATTGTACTATACTTGGATGTCCCCATGTTTGCTGCATACATGTTTATGACTGTTATCTCTTCCTCTTGAAGTTTTCTACTAAAAAATATGTAGCGAAATTCGTCATCTTGTTTGATCATTCTTGTTTTAAAGGTGAGACTATCTGCAAACAGTGTAGGGCTTCTCCTTTTTACTTAGCTCTTGGAGCATATAAGTATTGTTTTCCACCCTTTGACTTTCAGATTATAAATTTGTCTTTGGGATAAATCTGTCTTGTATATAGCATACATCGGATTTTTGTTTTTTCACCATTCTGAGACTCTATTTCTTTTAATTGATGAATTCAGTCCATTTACATTGATGTTTGCAATTGATATATATTGGCTTTTGTTTGTCATGTTATTTTCCTACTATTGGTTCTTTTCTTATCCTGTGTTCAAGAGTTCGCTCTGTTTGGTGGATTCTTTCTGTTGTTCTTAGACATGTGACAGTTTTGTTCCCTCTCTATAGAATGGTTTTTAGTACTCTATGGAGAGTTGGATTGGTCATCATGAATTGCTTTAGTTGCTCTTTGTCATGGAAGTATTTTACTTCTCCATTGATTTTGAAGAAGAGTTTTGCAGGTTATATTGGTCTGGGTTGGAATTCATTTTTTTGTAGGAGTTGAAATGTTTCACTTCATGCTCACCAAGACTTGATGGTTTGTGCTGAGAAATATGTTATTCTGATGTTTCCTTTAAGCGTGACCTGTTGTTCTCTCTCTCTCTCTCTCTCTCTCTCTCTCTCTCTCTCTCTCTCTCTCTTTCTTTGCAACTTTTAGTATGTTGTTGTTGTGCTGCATTTCTGGAATCTTAAGTATTATGTGATTGGGCATAGATTCATTTCAGTTGATTCTACTTGGTGTTCTATATGCCTCAGATATCTGAATGTCAGATTACTTCCCCATCATTGGGAAATTTTCTGCTATTACTTCTGCCCATTTTCTTTTTATGTTGTTTATGTTGGCTCATTCTTTTCCATTCATGCCTATGAGTCTTATGTTGTTCCTCTTGGATTGTGTTGGAGCCATAATCCAGCTGTTGGATTATTTCCTGTATCCTTGTTTTTAAGAGAGCTTTCCTTACCTGTTCACTAGCTGCAATGGTGTCTTCAAAGTCTGAAAGGCTATCTTCACTTATATTCAAATGGCTTTGCCAACTTTTAATGGAGTTTTTAATTCTCCTAAATCTGTTTCTGCAATTCCATTTTGTTCCTATATTGCTCATTCACAGTTTCAATCATTGTTTTACTTTCCTCTATTTTTTAAATCAATGTCTTCTTTAAACATTCTTAGTGATTCTTTCATTATAGTTATCATTTCTTTCTTTCCTCGAAAGATTATTTCTTTTTTTTTTTTTTTTTTTTTTTTTTTTTTTTTTTTTTTTTTTTTTTTTTTTTTTTTTTTTTTTTTTTTTTTTTTTTTTTTTTTTTTTTTTTTTTTTTT
>PVJA010032373.1:0-24226 GCA_004027025.1 Myocastor coypus | reverse complement strand
CCCAAGCCTTCCCAAGCAGGCGCTTTAGACCACTGAGCCATCCCGCCGGGTCCTGTTGGAGGCTATTGATCCAGGCCTCCTACAGCTCATCTCATCAATCTAGCTCTGCATCTTTTAGTTTCTTAGAGAGACAATAAGATGGTTACATACACAGGTCTGATTTATTTCCTTTATGAATATGGCCTCTAGTTGCATCCATTTACCTATAAAAGATTCAATGTTATCTTTTTTATAACTGACTGATACTCTATTGCATAAACATACCACATCTCTTTTATCCGTCTTTGGTAGATGGACATCTGGGTTGTTTCCAAGATTTAGCTATGACAAATTGTGCTGCTATAACCATGAGTGCACATATATTGCTGTGATATTCTGTTTTCACTTCTGGGAAAATTCTCAAAAGGGAAATAGCTCCGTTGAATGGGACCTCCAACTCTAGTTTTCTGAGAACTCTCCACACTGCTTTCCACTGGTTGCACCAGCCTGCACGCCCACCACCAGTGGAGAAGGGTTCCTTTTTCCCACAGTTCCTCCAGCATTTGTTATTGGTTGACTTCCTGATGGCAGCCATTCTTTCTGGGGTGAGAGGGGCTCTCAGTGTTGTCTTAATTTGCATTTCTTAAGTGACTAATGATGTTGAGCACTTTTTCATATATTTATTTACTATTTGTATTTCTTTCGCTGAGAAGCGTGTATTATTTTCAACTGCTCATTTTTGCAGTGGTTCTCTGAACGTTGGGGGACTGATTTTTAAAATTTCTTTATATGTTCCAAATCAAAATCCTTTGTCTGAGGGACAGTTGATTAAAATTTTTTTCCCTATCAAAAGAAATAAACAAGCTGGTGGGATAGCTCAGTGGGCTAAGGCAAGCACAGGGATCAGGGTTCAATCCCCGGCACCACATGCTGCGCCAGCCCTGCCTTCAGGACAGGCTGAGCCGGCCATAAAAATAAATAAACAAACAAACAAAAGTTCTGAAACAAGGAAAAAAATAAAATAAAATTAAAATTAAAAAAAAAAAACAAAACTAGAACTTAAAGAAAAAAAAACAAAAACCTCATGGAATTCCAGATTTTAAAGAAAGTAAGATTCTAGTGAAGAACCTGGAGAAATTCACTTTAGAAATTTTGCCCAGGCTTAGAATGCTAAATATTAAATGTTAAATAATCACATCTTTAAAAGGGTCCGATGCAAAAATAATCAGACGAAAAAACTAAAATGTTTGCATTTACCGGTTATTTTAGCACCAGAAGTTGCTTTGGCTTAGTAGATCGGGATAATGTTTTATCCGTTTCAGTTGGAAGAGACTCAGGCCTATCACGGCAAGTTGAACGAGGACCATCTTCTCCACGCGCCGGAGTTCATCATCAAACCTCGCTCTCACACGGTGTGGGAGCAGGAGAACGTGAAATTGCACTGTTCCGTGGCAGGCTGGCCAGAGCCCCGGCTCACGTGGTATGTCACACTCACGAAAACCGGCGGGGACTCTGTTACCCACGCCCCCATTTACCTCTAGCAAAGTATACAACACTACAGAACTGTAAGATAGGAGGGTTGGGGAAGAAATCCCGAGTTTGTAGTGGTTCTCAAGAGTGATGGGGCATGCTGGGTGAATAGGGGAGGAAAACTGGTCTTGTCTACGAGGGCTATGCCACAGCACTTCACAATTCCGAGTCTTTCGGATAAAGCGTTACGTTTTAGTCATCCGATTTACAAACCAAAGCATATCAGTAATCACGGAGGACTATGAGATAAAGCTTTGCTTCCACTGGGGAACTTTGTAGTATAATACGGTTCAATGAGCAGAAGCGAAACTGCTTTTTTAACATATTTAGTACGGGGTCTACGGAGTCTCTCTGTATGGATAGGACTCACAGGCGCGCGCCACCACACCAGGTCTCAGTCGCTGTCTCACTGTGCCCCAGGGGTGGGGCCGGCACTGCGCGGGATCGAACACACACTCCCACCCCAGAAGCCACTGCCCACCCCCACTCCCTGTGTCTGCCTAAGCAGGTACTTTAATCCACTGAGCTATCTGGCCAGCCAGAAAGCGCTTCTTAAGAAATAACTCGCCCACAGGGCTCCCATCCCTGCCCCGACGCGCTGCCTTCAGGGTCACTTCTGACAGCTAAGACGAAGACGGGAGTTGCTGGAGGGCGGACTCTCTCCCTGAAGAGCAGGAGCACGGCTCCATCGAAGGCCTTAGTGCGATTGTCAGGGCCTCCAGGATCCCCGGAGCCAGAGATGCCCTTTAAAGACAATTCGGTTCGTTCTGCCGATGCGGGTGCGTGAGCGCTGTTTGCAGGCCCAGCACTTGGCAAACGCACCCCAGGGTCGCTGTCTGAGCACTGCGCTGGCGCCACCGCTCCCTCGGTGCCTCTGTTCCCACGAGCGTTATCTGCGATGCTGGGCGGCGCCTGCCTGGCTCATGCCTGGCGCGATGCACGCGTTCACCTGCTCGGAGTTCTCCAGCGGCAGGGGCAGAGGTTTGAAGAACTTTCCTGCGGCATGCGTTTACCTCCTATAGTTTTCCATCTACTTAGAGTTTCTCTGTGTACGCAAACTCTTTCGGGGTTCTTGAGTCTGAAAACTAACGAATGAAAATCAAAGGTGGCTATGAATTATTACGGGAAATAATTTAAGGTAAGTAAAGCTGAGAGATGTGGAAACATAACTCAGAGAAAATGAAGTTTTTAAAGTCAATTCCTGTAGCTAGGCGTGGCAGTGCACGCCTGTAATCCCAGCACTTGGGAGGCTGAGGCAGGAGAATCAGTGCGAGTTCGAGACCAACCTGGGCTACAAAAGCGAGCTCAAGGTCCGCCTGAACTGCATAGCGAGACCCTATCTCAAAAAGACAAAAATAAATAAATAAATAAATAAATAAATAGTCAATTCCTAAGTGTAAAACTTAAAAAGAAGTTACAAACTCATCTGTGGCCTTTCAAAGAAATGTCGCTTCTACAACTTTGAAAGAGAGCTGGGAGCAGAGCTCAGTGGCACACGCTGCTGGACATGTCTGAGGCCCTGGCTTCTGCTCTTTCCCTACAAAACAAACGAATTTTAAAGTCTGATTCCAGGGCCCGGCAGGATGGCTCAGTGGTCTAATGCACCTGCTTAGGAAAGCTTAATCGGCTGCAGGGACCACGGTTCGATTCCAAGCACCACATACTGTGCCAGCCCTGCTCTCAGGGCAGGCTGAGCCAGCCATAAAAATAAATGAACAAAAGTTCTGAAACAAGAAAAAATAAAATAAAATAAAAAATTCTTAAAAAAAAAAAAAACCCTTTATTAAAAAAAAAAAAAAAAGTCCAATTCCTTCCCACTGAAAAAATAACCCAAACTTTCCTGCAGAAATCCATACGCCATAACAAATTGTGAGCCTGCAAGGCATTATTTAGTGAGCAAAAGTTCTTATTTCATAATTAAAATACATTAATAATAAATGAAGAGCCCTTCATTGAGTAAAGATATTTATGGCACTTTTAAATATCTTTCTTCAGCTTTTTAAAAATTAAAGATATTCTTTACAGGGGCAAAACATTAAATGTCATATTTGAAAAAAGAAAAAAATCTTCAAAAGGATACAAAATCCTCTCTGAGAGATAAATATTGGATTAATTTCTCAAAAGTCCTTTTATTCTGTCACATGCCCAGCAAGTGGAACAAACATCCCAGCCACGTCTCATTGCTGCTTTTATTAAGCCGGATTGATTTCAGGAAAACAGAACTCAACCTTGGAGATTAAACTAATACTTGTTTTATTGGCCTGGAAAAAGAAGTGACTTAAAAACAAACAAAAAGATATTTTAAATTCCCAGAAAAAAAAAATATGGGAGTCCGAAACTGGCAACCCTTAGAATTAGATAGACGTCTGCCTAAATTCAAAAAGAGAAGTGTTGTCCCTTTTCACTCATCTTGAGTAGAGCTGAGACCCACGATGAGGGCCCCTGCATCCTTCGTGTGTGGCTTTGAAATATTTATTTTGCTTTGTCCCATGAAGTCTTGGGAGGCCCTTCATTTCCTGGAGTGGCCTCTTCTAGGTCACACACGCTCTTGGCACTTGGAGGGGTGACTCCTGTGTCACCAGCCAGCCTGAGTTATCATCGATGGATCAAGACAGCAGAGAGGGCCTCGCCGCGGCAGGCAGCCCCAGTCAGCCTCCGCAGTCAGTCAGTCCTCCTGGAGGGTCTGGCTGGAGTCCCACACAGAAAGCCTTGCCTCCAGAGCTCTTGAAGCAGGGGTGGGGAAGCACTAGCTGATCTGCTTCTGAGAGCAAGATTGGCCCCTGGGGACGCAGAATTTTTTTTTAATCACTTGCAGATGATTGGCAATCAGCTATGACAGTGTACACAGGCAGTTGCAGGATTGTGGGGCAGGAAGCTTCTGCAGTTTGAAGGGTTCTCTTCAGAAAGGGGAACCCAGGCTGAGCAGTACAGGTTAGGGTCCAGGGCTTGTGAGGGCCTCTTCAGAGCTGGGAGCCTGGAACTCAAGCCTCTTCTGGCGCCACACGGACGCACCTGTAGGGAGAACCCCAGTGCGAGATTACGGACCTTGCTGGGCAGGACCCTTTGGTTCAACATTCACTTAATGGAGTTGTAGCTCACTTTGCAAACCCGGTACAGAGTCTGCCTGCTGTAAGCATCCTTCTCCTCAGAGAATGGGAGCCCCCACCCACACCAGGAGCTCGGCGGCTGGCCGTCACTTTGTTGGCACTTTTAGGTACCTGCTTAGTTCAAGGATGAAAGAAACCCTGGAACCACCCTTCTGGAGTGGCAGGGGTGAAGCACAGCTGAAGGAGGAGTCCTGCTGCCAGCACTTCCACGCAGTTAGATCCTTGCCCAGTCGGAGGGCCTGGCTGCCCCAGTTTTGGGAGGAGGGGGAGCTCGGCTCCAGGCTTCTGCTGGCTACTGCAGGGGGATCCTTGAGGCCCAGCGAATGACGACAACATGCAGCAGATGTTCTCCCACCCGAGTGACCTTGTCTATCTAAGGGATACCAGGGGCTTGCCAGTGAGCACTGAGCCCCTCCAGGCCCTGTACAGAGATTGCTGTTCTGTTCTGAGTCACTTGCAAGGCAGGGAGCTGGGTGGGGGGTGGGGGTGGGGTGGGGGGATCCATCACTGGGGCTTCGTCAGCAGAAAAGGAAAGATGTCCCTGTTGTGGAAAATGCGTGGTCCATGGTAGTAACCTGTATGATAATTTCCTTTTCCTTATTTATTTGTTTGTTTGTTTATTTTATTTTTATTTTTATTTATTTTTTTTCCTTTTAAAAAGAAAAGAAACATACTTTATTTGCATAATGGAATTCCGAGGGAGCATAAGAACCTACTGAGAGCAGTTGACTTGGAGGGAAGACTGGGTGGGTGGAGAAGGAACCGTCCTTTGTGTTTTTCGCTTTGGTGTGTAAAAGTGTATTGCCCCTTCCAACTTCAAATTATATGAAGTAGAGGAGAAGAAAAGGTTCTCCTGAAGAGAAGGTGAGACTTGTTCAGTTTTGCCCTTTTAAAAACAGCCATGTTGGGCTGGGGAGATGGTTCAGCGGTCTAAAGCACCTGCTTAGGCAAGCTTAGGCAACCACAGGGACCAAGGTTCCATCCCCGGCACCACAGGCTGCGCCAGCCCCATCCCCCGAGCAGGCTGAGCCAGCCATAATATAAAATAAATAAGATGAAAACAGCCATGTTAAATTGAACTTCTACCCGAAGCTTAGGTCACGTTTGTGAATGGAAATCTTGCTTGTGGCTGCAAGGAGCTGTGACAGGTGGAGTCCTTTCATCAGAAGTGGGAGAGTCCTTCTACACTCCGCCACACCTGGTGCTGGAGTTGCAGGTGGGATCCTGACCTAGACCCTCAAGTGGCATTTGCAGTGCATGACTGGAAGGCTTCACCTTCGCCTGAAAGTTGTTGTCCAGTAGGCACTTGGAGAAATTTGTCATAAAAATTATATTTTACAGCCTGGGACTAAAATAATATGAAAAATGTGTCTTAGGAAGATTCTAGAGATTTATAAAACTCTTCTATTCTTACAAATTAAGAGAATTTATATAGAATCACTGTCTTCATTCTAAGAATATAAAGATTTATAAGATTAATTTCTAAGCACCTGCTTAGGCAAGCACAGGGACCAGGGTTTGAACCCTGGCACCACATGCCAAGCTGGCCTCAGCCCTCCCCCGTACCCCGCCCCCACATGCTGGGCATGGTGGTGCATGCCTGTAATCCCAGTGCTGGGCTGGCTGAAAGCAGGAGGGTTACTATGAATGTGAGCTGTGTAGCGACAGCCTGCACCAAATACGTTTTAAAAATAAAGTAAATAAAAAACAATCAGTTTGACACACATTTAAATTTAACGGCTGCTACTATATAACTGTAAGGAAATAGCCTATATTTAAAATAGTTAACAGCAGGGCGTGGTGGTACACCCTAAATCCCAGCACTTTGAAGGCTGAAGCTGGGTAGGAGTTGCCACAAGTATGGGGCCAGCCTGGGCTGTATGGTCAGTTCAAGGTCAGCCTAACCTGTGTCTCAAAAAAAAAAAAAAGTTAACAAATTATTTACAATTTTTTAAAAAAAATCCTTTACTTTTTTATTCATTTGGTACAGAGTCTCACTCCGCAGCTCAGACTCAGTGGTTATCCTGTCTCAGCCTCCCCAGTGCTGAGATTGCAGGCGTGTGCCACAACACCCAGTTTCCAGGCTGGCATGGCAAGAGGTACCAAGGATTGAACCTGGGTCCTTGCCCTTGCTAGACAGGTGCTTAAACCACCAAACTATTTCCCAGCCCTAAAAATTATTATAATATCTCAAAATAAGGGTTTGGAGATTTATTTTAGATTTTTTTTTCTTATTTACTGAGTTCTGAAATTGATCCTAATGGGACAGACCTCTGTCTCAGATAAGTGGTTATGAGAGCGGGCAGCAGCTATCTATTCGTGACTTAAGATTGGGCTCTAAGCAGCAAGCCCCTGAGATTCAATGCATTCAAGATCATTTGGACATGCATTGCTTATTGATAAAAAATGTATCATGCTGCTTTCTTGCCTGCCATATATTACACGGCCGGAGAGTTTTCCTTCTAAGCCCTTATGACTAAAGTCAGCTAAAACAGCATTTGTATGAAAGAGGTGTATAAATGCGAGTATGTGCCTTACGCACATAAATGAAGGAAGAATCATGTTCACAGGCTACCTAAAAATAGTAAGGAAAACGATGGTCATCTGAGTATTCCCCAGGCTGTACAAAAGCCTTTGACAAGCCCAGGGTGTAGTTTATTGCCCTCCAAAATTAGCTTATGGCAGGCCAGTGTGGAATTCCACGTTCCAGAAATAAGAAGCTGTGCGTAGGAAGCAGGCCAGAAGTCCTCTTCTCACTCGATCCTGAAGGCGCCGGTCTTGAACGACCCCACACCCGAAGACCTCGACAGTGGAATTCTTTGCAAAATAGACTGAAACTGCTTCCGGGTTTAATCCTTCTTATTCCTTTAGACAAGCGTTCGCCTCACTAACGTCTAGCGGCCCCGAGGAAAGACAAGAAGCTCTGTGGTCAAAGTGTTGCCTGTGCCTCCAACCCAGGTTCTCTGCCAGGCGGTCACAGGAGAAATCCCGCGGGGGCTCAGCCGGGGAGGCACGAAGGTGCTAAGGCGAGGACTGCTGGGCGCCGGGAGGGTGATGCAACCGCGGGAGCCTCAAAATACCGGTTCAGCGCAGACTTCGCAGGGGCACGGACAGCGGTGCTGAGCAGACGCCAGCCCAGGGGCCAGTTGCTTGTCAGGTAGCGCGTGCCATGACGGTAGGCCCTGGAGCTCCCAGTGCTGAGAGGAGCTGCTGAAAGCCCGTCAGCCTGTGGGCCTCGGGTCCACAGTGACTTCAACCCGCGTGGAGAAGCTGCCTGCGGACATGCTCTCCCCTGCCACGTCACAGCTGCGAGCTCATCTGATGGAGTCGTCCTGTCCCGAAAACTTGCCGGGTTGAATGGCAGCCACTTCTGGGCTGGCAGAAGGTAGTGTGGCACCAACCACAGAGATTTTCTGTGTGTGTGTGTGTGTGTGTGTGTGTGTGTGTGTGTGTGTGTGGTCCCACAGCCACACCCACTGCACAGCTGCAATGCTTGGGCTGGGCCAACACCCTGCACTTCATAGCAAGGGCAGCAAGGCCCGAGAACCCCAGTTTCCTTCCTCGCACACAAGGAAGTGTGTATTTGCCTCAACTCTGTTCCTTAAAAAAAAAAAGAAGAAGAAGAAGCTACCAAGCAGCGTTTTGCAGTCTACCTAGTCCATTATGTCACGTGATACTTCTGTCCAATTGGATTTGACCATTGTGTGCCTCTGGCTGACTCATCCTTCCCAAGGGCAGGATGGAAGCAGGCATAGTCAAATGTCATCCGCCCCTTCAAGGGACTTGCAACTTGGTAGAGTGGCACGGGGCTAACTGCCATTTGACACGTGCTAGCTTTATATAACGGTTACCTTTACATATCTTTATATCTTCCCTGTGAGCCAAGTCACTGCCTCAGACATCAGATCCATTCATACTGCCTGCGGTTTAAAGCAGGAGTCCTTTGACTCAGGGGCATTGGATCAGAGTCTTTGAGGACGAGTTAGGTTTTTCTAGATGGAGGACAGTAGTGTATTTTTAAAAGGAGAAAAATGAATATTGTGCTTTAGGAAGTGTATTTGTTTTCTGTGACTGTATCAATGCATCCATGGCTGACTAATCTATAAAGAAAAGAGGTTTGTTCATGAATTAACCACACAAGGAATGGAAACATTTATCAAGGATTGATATTCTAAATGAGTATTGATCACCCTAAAAGAGCCTAAGCGAGCCAGAAACTCAACTCCAACAGAAAGAACCCTTATTCCATATTCATGCCCACTTGCTATATGATTTGCTTCCCAATTTGCTCCCGATTTAATCAATTTTACCTGAACAATGGTGCTTGTAATCTCATTGGTCTACCATGGCTTTGTCCCACCTCATGACCACTTAAGCAAGTTCCCCTAGTTTCACCTTAGGTCTGCCTTATCGCATGGTTTTGCCTTATAAGACCCCTAAAGGAAGACAAATTGGGGAGCAACCCACTTGGGTCCCCCTTCTGTTCCCCTCTTGGACCGAAGCTTTCTTTCCCAATAAATTTTCTATTCTAAAAAAATAAAAAAAAGAAACATTATGTACTGCAAATGTGGACTAATAAAGAAAGAGATAAAGAATGAATCAGTTAGAGCAACTGGTCTTTCAGTACAATGACACTTAATTTTAACAACGCACAAGAATGTTAGCAATGAGAATATTTGCTTTCCTCCTACGAAGACAGCCAATGACAAAACCCCCACCAGAAAGTCTTGTTCTTTGTTATGTAAACTTCTGAGCTTCCTGAAGGAAGTATAGCATAGTCACAAGCAGTGTGTGTGACACAGAGGCAAAACACTCTGGTGAGTTTGTGTCAGTGGAACACACTCACGTCACTAGCACCCAAATCAAGAAACCACACCAACATGGCAGCTACCTCCTTGAGGTAGCCTGCACCACCCCCGGACATCAACTCCTGACTTCCGGCAACATTAGAGAATCCTCCTGCTTATGCACTTTTAAGTAAAAGCAAGCACTATGCTATGTACCTTTTAGCGACTGGCTTTTTTTTTTTTTTTTTTTTTTTCTTTTCACAAACGTATGCATGGTATTTGTCTATATTTTTGTGACTAGCCCACATTTTTCATGTAAATTTTATGGAAGATAGGAAAGCGCTTTGGCAAGGACTTTGACTGTCTGTGGGTGTGCAGAGCTATCTGCTGCTTGCCTGCTGACAGAGTCACATCAGGCTCGGAGAATCTGTGAAGCAGAGCCTCACACGGGTGTGTTTCCACAAACTCCCCTGGGGACTCTGAGGCTTGCGATTCCCACGAAGGAAAGCACACAATTAATCACCCAGGATTTGGACATAACAGAATTAAGTGCATACAGTCCTTCAGAGATTGGCTCCTTGCCCCCTACCCAGTGCACCTGCGGAAAAGGCCAAGCCTAAGCCAAGAACATTCAACAACTACAGGGAAGTTCAGAGTCAAGATCTTGAGGCAGCAAGAAAGTACCCTGGAGAGCTGAGAGTTTCGGTGGGTCAGAAATAGGACAGGAAGATCAATGGCTGATGAAGTTCCGCGTCTACTCCTAGTCTATACTGTGTACTCATAGTAATCAAAATGCTGATTGTTTCTTACTCATGGAGGAAGAAAGCTTATGTAATCATGCACGTATAAATGAAGGCCACGGATTTGCCCGGGAAGGAAGAGACATTCTCTTCTTCCCTCCCAGCCCCCCTGAGTCTTGTTTGTCTTTGCCACCTGCTTTCCTCTCTCCTCAGGTTGTGGCTTCCTGGAGGCTGAGGCTGGACCTCAGCATGTGAGTCTATTTAATTTAAGCTAATGCGATGTGCATTTACTGGCTAGATGCTGCCGTTATCCTCAGAGTCTGTCTCCAGAAGGTGTAACGCAAGGACAAGTGTTTTACCCTGCAGTTATGCACACTTCAGCTCACCTCATTTTATTTCCATTATCTTGCAGGTACAAAAACCAGGTGCCAATAGACGTCCACGCCAACCCTGGAAAGTATATTATTGAAAGTCGATATGGAATGCACACTCTGGAAATCACTGAGTAAGGGGACATTGGTATTTTATTATTATTATTTTGGGGGAGGGTTTGAGACAGGGTCTCGCTATGCAGTTGAGGCTGGCCTTGAGCTCACTTTTGTAGCCCAGGCAGGTCTCGAACTTGCACTGATCCTCCTGCCTCAGCCTCCCAAGTGCTGGGATTATAGGCGTGCACCACCACGCCCGGCGGACACTGGTGTTTGTGTGTGTATTGTCCAGCAATCGTCAGCAACAACTATGCCCCCTCCCTTCCTGCAGCAGCGGGTCTCCTTGGCGGATAGTTATGTGTATTTTGTTGTTGTTGTGTGCCTGTAAAGAGACTAATCCTCACCATGCCCGCAGCGCTTTCTAAAGTGAGCAGACATGGGAATTTAGAATTAATTTTTCTCTTTTTATTTAGCCCTTTAACACTTGAAAATTTTTCTTTGATATCAGTAAGAAAATAAGTTATAAGTAGGCATTTCTATTCAGTTACCCTTTCAGAGTTGCAAATCAGCATTGTCATTACACCCTCTTGCTTTTAATTAATGAGGGCCACCAAGACAAGTTGGGTGTGGTGGGCTGACTTGGAGATAGCATTCTTCCCCACAGCTTACCAGGGACAATGGAAGACTAGGAGTCTTGCCTGTGTATGCAGTAGAGGCAGGCACAGTTGTTAGAGTATCTTGGGGGGAAGCAATTTGCAAAGCAATATTTGCAAATAGAACTCATGTCAGAATTTCCAAGCATGGACTCTGGTATGATGGTGCACACCTATAATCCCAGCAGTAAGGAAGCTGAGGCAGGAGTAGTGCTGTAAGTTGGAGGCCAGTCTGAGCTAAGTAGTGAGCACAGGGCCTGCCTGAACTGCATAATGAGGCCCTGTCTCAAAAAGAAAACAAAAAAGCCAAGCTCTCAAAGCTCTGTCATGTCTCCCAAGATGAGTTTGAAATCCAAACCTGGTCACTGAAAACAGTAAACAAGCATTCACCACATGCTGTTCAGGTGAGACCTGGTGTGCCCAAATGTTATCCCATTCTCCAGAGATTTCTGGCTTTCTGCCCTAATCAGAGGCACTGGTCCAGATGACAGGGCTTCCTGCACACGGAATGCTGGGACCCTGTGACATTCCCCAAGTGCTGACAGTGAGCTAGTCTCACAGCTACAGCAAGCGAGTGCTCTTCAGGTACAGCCATGAGTGTGTGGCTGCTTCCAAAGCTAAATATGAGAAGGGCAACTGCAGCTCCCTTCCTGGTATCCTAGAGATGTCTTTAAGAAGTTAGGAAGAAGCAAATTTGTTCAACTGAAACCAGAGCCTGAGAGACAACACAGAACATGGAGCGTGGGGTGATGCTTTGAAATCTTAGCCTCTTTATCTCTCTCCCCTCCCTAACTCCGGCTCACAAGATGCTCCAGTTTCTGGATTATATCTCACTAGTGAGCCTTGTGTTACTCCTTGGGCAGAAACCCCCAAGTCTGGCTTGAATAAGAATAGAGTTGAAGCATAAATAACTCACTTCTGTTTTGAAACCAGAGTGCAGAACCATACATTAGCCCGACCTGGCTCATGAGGGCTGCAGGAATCCTAGGAAAGGGACTCTTCTCTGTCTCCCTAGTGTTGGTGTCCCTGTAGAAGGCAGAACAGCCAAGAGGCCACGCCTGCCAGTGTGCCTCCAGGTTGTTGTTCCCTGTACAAAGGTTCATGGCCAAGGGGCCAGGGAGATAGCTCTGTGGCACAAGTGCCTGCCTGGCAAGTACAAGGTCATGAGTTCGAATGCTAGGCCCACCAAAAAAAAAAAAAAGAATCTGTTCATGGCTGGACATTTTCTCTTCCCAGCACAACTTCAGAGGAGTCTTTCTTTCTTTCTTTCTTTCTTTCTTTCTTTCTTTCTTTCTTTCTTTCTTCTGTGGGACTGGGGTTTGAACTCATGACCTTGTAGTTGCCGGGCAGGCCCTTGTACCACGGAGCTATCTCCCCGGCCCCCCAGAGGAGTCTTTCTTAACGTTGCTCATGCTGTAATTTCTGCGCCAAGCACTTTGCTGATTCTGTTTTTTAATTTATCCAGAAACTCAGTGAACATGGGCCCTGGTCCCCGGAGGTGGCAGCTGTCCTCCTCCTGCTCTACTGCTGTGCGGAATGGCAGCAGAGCTGCCATTCTGTATAATGTCTCGCTGACATATCATGCACGGGAGTGCAGTTCGCTATGTTAGCAAAGTGTTCCCAATAGGACAGCCGGTGACCTAAAGCACTGTGGGCAGCAACGGCCACTCGTTTCCGTGTGTCTTTCCAGGTGCAACTTCGAAGACACAGCTCAGTACCGGGCCTCGGCGATGAATGTCAAAGGAGAGCTTTCAGCCTATGCATCCGTTGTGGTAAAGAGTAGGTTTGCCAGATTCATTCTGTTCCAAGTGATCTTTCGCAATTTCCTCCCACTGCTCTGGAGTTCATCTTCAGTCTGAAGCACGTCCCATGTGTCTCTGCTTCCTCTTTAGGGTACAAGGGAGAGCTTGACGAGATGCGCCTCCGCTCCGGGGCTGCCACCTCGCCCCCCAGCTGTAAGTTCCACTGGGATTTGCTGAGTGGCATCTTCGTGTCTTTATGGGGAACATGGCCTAGGAGGTTATTCGGTCCTGCTGAAACCCATGCGTCCTACACGCAGCACGCTGTCGTAGCACGCGGCTGGATGGTGATGTTATGGAACCATAGTTCTTGTTCGGTCCTTTTGCTTCTGTGGTTGCTGGTCTCTGATGCAGTCTCCTTGCTCCAAGTTTTATGAAAGCCATGATGGGATGGGCTAAAAACAGCAAGTGTTTTTTTAAGCCTCGCTGTATCGAGCTCAGGAAACTCATTACACACCTGGGCAGAGGGACTGGCCTGGCGACAGTGTCTTCTGCATGAGTCCTGTTCACACTTGTGGCTGTGTCACCATCCGTGTTTCCGCTTTCCTTCCTTCCTTCCAGGGAGGGGCTGGCGGCCCAGTTTACCCTACTCACTACTAAGAGGCTGACAGAGCCTTGGCTCAGCTGTTCTGCAAACAGAGGGCTGTGTTTGTGCATTCAGCTGCTAGTTATTGGCCGCCACTGTGTGATAGATACTGCCGCAGGTGTTGTAATAGGCTGGCAAATGCCACGGACGAGGCTCCTGATCTTGGCTTTTTCTAGTAGTTAACGTGCACTGATTGGTTGCCGTAAGCATCACATAAAGGTATTTTTATATGTGTTAATTTATTTAGGTCTCACCAGCAGCTTATAAAGCACTTGTCTACCTTTCATCTGTGCTGGGCAGATGGGGAAACAGGAGGTTAAACAGCAGCACCAGAGCCCACGCACTGGCAGCACCAGGACTTGGAGTCTGGCCTCACTGATTCCAGACCATAGTGCTAAGTGGGAGTTGCAAGGAACTCGACTGTAAATATTTTAGGTTTTGTGGGCCGTGTGGCCTGTGCTGCAGCTGCTCAGCTCTGCTGCTGAAACATGAAGGCAGCCACAGGCGGTGGGCGGCGTGCGTGGTGTGTGCGCGAAGCCTCCCTCCTGCACCGACACTGGAGTTTCCAGTGCGGTGCCACAAATCCACCTTTGCCTCTTGATTAGTGTCAGCCTTTGGAAAAGCTAAAAATCATTCTTAAGGGTATGAAATAGGAGGTAGTCTGGAATGGCCGTAGATTTCCCTGCCCCTGCCCTAAACCACTTGTCCCTGGACAAAAAGTACATATGATAAAAAGTTGAAACAATGAAGGATGTTTAGTCATCTGGTTGTTAAAGCTGGGTTCCTGGTGAACCCTAAAAGAATCCTCGATAATGCAATGTAATCGCAGAGATGGAAAAAACTACAAGTTAGAGCCCACTCTGTTTCCAGAGGACCTGGAACTCCCGCAGAGCCTCCTTAAAACCCTCTTCTGCTCTGGAAGGTGGCTGTGGAACAGCCCAGCCTCCAGATGGCGTCCCTCAGGTTTTGCTGGGACGTCATCTCACAGAAATGAGGAGATGGCAGAGAGGCGAAGAGACGCTACCTCAGCATCAGTTAGCGGTGGCCTGGGCCTCACGACGCTGGGAGCAGATGCCCTGCCAGCGCACATCTGGCTCCAGGGAATGTAGGTGGTGGCGTGGCCTCGTCTGCATCAGCTTCCTCTTCCATAAACTAGAGATGACAATGACACACGCACCGGTCGGGCGATGACGCAGCTCAACCGGGTCGACAGCTGTTAAACAGGTGGGACGACACTTGGCAAAGCGGATCCAAAGAAATTGCATTCTTGGGATTCTATTGCAAGGCCTTAGGGAAGGAGAATAAGCATCAAGAGAAAGGTTCTAACTTTTGGAATTGGGGCTTTAGGACTGGGATTTTTTTTTTTTTTTTGCTACTGGGGCCCCTCAGACTCCCAAGTGTCAAAAGTCCTGGGCAGGTACCGTATCCTCATGGATGTTCAGAGCCCAGTGCTAGACATCATGGGGGCCTAGGATTGGGATTTTAATCCTGGCCATGCTGCTGGACAGGTCTTGGTGCTAGCTGGGTTTTGTCAGAACTTCTGTGTCTCCTGCAGGGAGAGCAAGAGCCGGGCCCGTGCTGCAAGAGTAGATGATGTGTCTGGCATCTAGAGCCCATGAGCAGTGGTCATGGTTTTCCTAGCCTCCTTTTGAAAAAGGAGAAAAGAAAACCTAGGAACGTCAGTGATCCAGGCATTTGATCTACGACTTTTCTGAGAATAATTCTTCCAAAGTTATAGTATTTTAAACATTTGCATTTTCTTTCATTGGGATCTTTAAAAAAGCTTTTTTTAGTGAAGTCTTGCTGGGAATGTAGCTCAGTAGCACAAGTGGCTGCCTGGCAAGCACAAGATCTTGAGCTTGATTCACAGTACAAAATAAGTCTTCCTCTTAAAGACTACTTTTAACAATAGCTGATAGGATTATTTTATCTCAAAAGTATGAGCAGTGAACCTTAAATAACTGAAATCACAATTAAAAGACAAGCATAGGGCCCCGTGGGATGGCTCAGTGGTCTAAAGTGCCTGCTTGGGGAAGCTTGGGCGGCTTCAGGGACGGCAGTTCAATCTCTGGCACCACATGCTGCACCAGCCCTGCCCTCAGGGTGGCTGAGTCGGCCGAAAAAATGAGTGAATAAACAAACAAAGGCTCTGAAACAAGAATAAAAAAAAGACAAGCATAATGCAGCTGAACTAGGAGTAGGCTAAGAGTGGTGTTAATTTGTATTTTAGATTAATTAATTATTAATCTAATCTTTTGATTAACAACCTAACATTTAGATTAATTAATAATTAATGTGATATTAATTTGTATTCTAAATCATCCTTTAAATACTGTTTATTGTAATAATAAACACAAGCAATCAGGTAACATGAGCAGTGTTCCCACAGAATTCCTACACAAATGAGACATGCGTGTATTCTATGTAGTTCTTACACAGAACTTTGCTCTTGCCCAGATGAATCCTTTGCTTTCTGTTTGTGCTATTTAAAATGCTTGTGACTCTTTGATGGGAAAAATAAATAAATCATTGATATTCGTTTTGGTTGAAACCAGTTGCCGTGACCCCTTATGGTTATGCATCCAAGTTTGAGATCCATTTTGATGACAAGTTCGATGTGTCCTTTGGGAGAGAGGGAGAGACGATGAGTCTGGGCTGCCGCGTGGTCATCACGCCTGAGATCAAGCATTTCCGGCCGGAAGTGCAGTGGTACCGGAACGGTAAGTCATCCTGACACTTGCATGGATTCTGACTTGCAGAAGCCAGGGCCGGAGCGCAGAGCCATTGGTCAGGGTTGGCGTAATCTGAAGGTCAGAAGGCACAACTTGCTGTGGGTCTAAAAAATGTTTATGCCTACATCAAAGTAGTGACACTTTTATAATATCGTTGTGAAGCTGAGATTTTCTTCTCACTCATTAAGTGGAATGAATATTCACTTTGTAAGTTAAATTTTGTTAAAATACTTTCCATGATAGGCTTATCATTTATACTGTAAAAATTGTCTGAAACTAGGGCTTGGAGACAGCTTAGAGATAGCACCTCTCTAGCATGTGCAAAGACCCAGATTCAGTCCCTGGGACAGCATGCCTTGCCTGCCCTGGAACTATGAAGGAGCTACGCTGGCCATTGAAAGTGGGAGTGGTGGTGCATGCCTGTAATCCCAGCATTGGGGAGGCTGAGACAGGAGGATCACCATGAGTCTAAGCTGCGTAGAGAGACCCTGTATCAAATACATAATACATAAATAATTAGAAAATTTAAAAACACATAAGTATATGAAATAATAAGTCCTGATATTATTAATTAACCAACAGAGCAAATGAAGAAGAGATTCAGACATTAGCAATTTTGGTTCGGTGTGTTTGAGGCTCTCTGCAACCGTGAAATGTATACCTTCTATAATAAAATGACATACAATAAAAGAAAAGCGCTCCCTACTTTGTGTCTGTAAGTGACAGCAGACGGGGGTGTGTGCATTTTGAAGGCAGAGCACACTTACAGCACATTCCAGATTCCTTTCCTGGGCCTTTGAGCCTCACCTCTGGACGGGGGCTTGAGCTGGACGTAAGGCTCAGTCACCATCCTGAAAGTGCTTATCATCCTTTGCTTTTGAACTTGTTTTTGGTCTGGAAGCCCATGGGCAGTGGTGTGCACAGAGAGAGGGTGAGAGGGCGTTCTCACCGCACAACGTGGGCCGTGGCAGGGTTCAGGGTGTAGCAACTACAGCAGCAGCCCAGTGTGGCCACGGGATCCCATGGGCTGCAGTGAGAGAGACCTGCGCTTGGGATCTGCACAGTGGGATCCCCAGCCCTGGGACAGAACTGTGGCAACCGGTGACATTGTCAGTTAAATGTTACCTCAACAGCCATGGGCAGACTGCAAACCAAGCACTTGAGGAGTGAGACTCTTCAGAGTTTAGAATCTCTGGTTTTGAGGCTTAGCAATTGAATTTACAAATTGTACAGTTTGATGAAAGGGACACAGTTTTTACCTGAGACCTCGGAAAAACCAAATATGGACAGAGGACAGTGTTAAAGTTAATGTTAGTGGGGTACAGTGGCACAGACCTGTAATCAGCCTTGGGAGGCTGAGGCAGAAGGGTCATGGTGAGTTTCAAGGCCAGCCTAGGCCACACAGCAAGACTATATCAGCATTTACTTATAGTTGAAGATACAATGATAGAAAGTATAAACATACTTGAAATTATGGACAAATCACAAATGTTTTTGTTTTCTAGTATGACCTTTATGAGTTAGAGTACAAGCCAAAAGAAACATTGTAATGGAATTGGGTAAATGTATATTTACAATAAAATTCAGACTTACAACTCTACTTTGTAAGGAGTGAAATATTTTTAGAAAAAAGTCTTCCACAATCACCAGTTCTAGAGTGTTTAAAATTTAGACTTCAGGGGAAAAAAATGAGACTTTGGAATAGAAAGTGAATTCAACATTGTCGTAATCTATTGTAATACTCTTAACAGCTACGGTAATAATTATACCAGCCGATCCTTCTCTAAAAAGTTATCAACATTTTTGGTAAGCTTATATTTATAGAGTGGCTAACATTACTTTTGATTACATTGATTTAAAATGAAGTTACTTAAAATATGGATTTTGATGTCCTAATAGATTTGTAAAGTGCAGGGACTTAAGTTCGATCCCCCACACCACAAGTTGCTCCAGCCTGGGGCCAGCTGAGGCAGCAGCAACAACAACGAAAGCAGAGATAGAAAAACGAAGGAGTGGAAGCTTGGAATGAATGAAGTTCTGAGCTGAAGAACCACTGTACGTCTAGCAGAAGGGCTTGGAGCTCTAGAAACTTCCCCTAATAGTCAGATAATCTTCAATATAGGAAAGGAGAAACAAGAGAGGACGACGAATGAAGGGAAGGGAATAACAGGGGTGTAACAGAGGCCAAATCAGTTGATTTGCTTATCGTTTATCTCTAGGGGCACTTGTCTCCCCCTCCAAGTGGGTGCAGACACACTGGAGTGGTGACCGGGCGACGCTGACATTTTCTCATCTCAACAAGGAAGATGAAGGCCTCTATACAATCCACGTGCGGATGGGAGACTATTACGAGCAGTACAGTGCTTACGTCTTTGTCCGAGGTAAGACCCTGGGAGCAGAGTTTCCCATGTGTGTTTTGTTGTAGGAATCTGTTGGTCTTACTATGAAGGGTTCACTACTCTGCCTGCTGGGCAAGACTAACTCAAGGCACACAAAAAACGATCATTTATTTATACTTTTGCAAAATTTGTATCACATAATACAAGGTTGCTTAGCAACTAAGAGCTGGCCTGAACCAGGCAAGATGTTTTTCTCAGCACTAGGGTAGCTCCTTAGCTTTAGGCACTGAGGCCCAGTCCCACCTACACACTTTTGATCAATTTCCTGACTTCTTGCGGCTCCCAACATTTTGTAACGATCCAAGAGCCATTTGAACCCACCTCCTGCTTACCTGGAGTAGGCTGTATTTATTCCCAGGAAAAGCAGGCTTAATGTAAGAGGTGAGCCTGGAAGACGCCAAGACATCAGAGAGTTTGCTACTGCCTATGTCTGTCAGAGAGCGCCTCTGCTGAGTGTGGCCATGTGGTGCCTGGGTCCCCGAGCATCTCTGTACCATAGTACATTCCCACCCGTGCCTCTGAGAGGTGGCAGTCTCCAGGTGGCCCACATGTTCCCTGTCCTGAGAGGACCCTGAGCAATCGGTGCCACACTCTTGCTGAATACCTGGTAGTCAGATTCTGCTGCAGACCAGGAGCTGCGGAAGACACGTGGATGCCCGCGGCATGAGAGTGGTGTGGTGGACCATCTCCTCCGCAGAAATGGCCTGGCCAGTCAGATACGGCTGCAGGGAGGCAGAGAGAGGCCAGCCTTTGGTGCAAAGTGCAGTGAAAATGGGTTCTCTGGAACCCATCAAAATGCTGGCATGGGCAGCAGTTACTGTCCAAACCCAGCTGGACCAGTGAAGTCTTTGCCTCTGGTCTTAGCTGTCTTAGCAGAAGCAAATATATCTTCGGCAGTCTAAGAAACACACAGGCTCTGGGCCTCTGCCCTGTGGTTTTTCCGGGATCCTGCCATGCTCTGAGGCTCCTCAGCATTTCTCGGTGCCACACCCAGAGCTGTGCCTCTCAGCAAGCCACAGGCCAGACTTTACAGGGCTGGGAGCAGCTGAGGGGAAAGCGCCAATGCTTGAAATTCGTATTTAAACCAGTTCTCAAATCCATGGATCGGGGAAGCAGATGGTTTCTAAGATCTATCAGCTATCGCTGAGTACAGTGGCCCATGCTTGTAATCCTGCAACTGTAGGAGACAGAGGCAGGAGAATTATAAGTCTGGTCCCTCTTGGGCAACTTAGTGACTTAGTAAGACCCCATCTCAAAAAAATAGTTAGAAGAGCGAGGGAGGTAGCTCAGTGGGAAGGTCCTGCATTCAGTCCAGATCTCTCTCTCTCTCTGTGCCTCTGTCTCTCTGTCTGTCCATCTCTCTCTGTCTCTGTGCCTATCTCTTTCTCTCTAACTCTCTCCATCTCTTCTGTGTCTCTGTCTCTATCTGTCTCTCGGTGTCTCTGTCTCTCCATTTCTGTATGTGTGTGTGTGTCTCTGTCTCTCTGTCTCTCCATCTCTCTCTGTGTCTCTGTCTGTCCAGCTCTCTCTGTCTCTGTGTCTATCTCTTTCTCTCTCTCTCCATCTCTTCTGTGTCTCTGTCTCTCGGTGTCTCTGTCTCTCCATCTCTGTATGTGTGTCTGTCTGTCTCTATCTGTCTCTCCGTCTATGTGTGTCTGTCTCTACCCCTTTTTGTCTTTCATCTCTCTCTGTGTGTGCCTCTGTGTCTGTCTGTCTGTCTCTCCTCTGTCCCAGATGTCCTATCAGTCAGCTTTCCTGTTGTTGAGACACAATACCCAACAACCAGAGTGTAAAGCAGAAGTTTGCTGGGCTCACAGTTTCAGAAGATTCAGTCCATTAGGAGCCTGCTTGCTCCAAGGGACGAACGTGCGATGGAAGGGTGTGGCACGACATGCTTCTCAGTGTCGCCGCGGAGCTGTGCCAGCAGGACTCACAACCCACCTCTAGAGCTGGGCGTAGGGAGAGAAGGGCCTGTGTTGAACTCAGGGCCTCGCACACATCCTGGCCCTGAGCTCCACTGCAGCCCCAACTGTTGCTGCAACCCCATCACCCTAACCTCGCGCCCATTTCGCATTCATCCATGCCCGCCCCGCCCTGGGAGCCGCTCACCCGCTGTCCCCATCGAGTTGTCTTCCTCACATTTGGGGGTATGCGTGGTCTTTCGTACCTGCCTCCTTTTCCTACTTAGCACCTTTTGAGGCTCACGTGTATTTTACTGAGAAATAATATTCCAGTACGTGGACGGGCCTGCTTTCTTCCCTTCCTTCAGCGGCTCATAGGCAGCTGGACGTTTTTCACTCTTTGATTAGAATACCTGATGCTGCTGCGAGCCCTTCTGTCCATCTGCGTAGGGCTGTGCTTCTGGTCCTTCTGGGTCCATGCCAACATGCTGGGCCACGTGATAAATCTATGCCTAACTTTTAAAGAAACTTCCAGAGTGTTTTACATAATACTTAAAATGTTTTTGAAACGTTTAATCCACTGAGCTGCATGAGGCCATTTCAAAGCCTTTTTTTAGAGCACTGATATTTTTGCTGCTTAGAAAATAGCTTCTGCAGCAGCCCTGCCAGTAGATGTCGACAAAGCACCACGTGCAGGAACACCGCAGAGGCGTGCACACTTGGCCAGGCCTCAGCACATGGCGGTATGCGCTCCTTGTGCAAATATAGGTGGCATAAATAGGCGAAGAGCGAAACTGAAGGAGAAGCTGCCCCTCAGGCTGCCATCTGGAGATATCCAGTGTTACCACTTCGTGTGTACTGTATTTTTTCCTGTCCCCCCACAAAAATACATGCACACACATGCACACACATGCACACACATGCACACACATGCACACACATGCACTTGTGCAGAGATGCAGCAACAAACAATTAAGTGGAAAAGATGAAAAATATTTGTGTTGGGGAAAACCGGAAAATATCTACCAATATGAATTGTTAAATAAAGTATATTTGTATATGTATATTTATAGGAAATACAAAATATAAATATTTATGTAAAGTATATAGATGCTCCATATAAATAATGGAATACTGCGGGGTAAGGAAAACTAATAACACTGGTCATGGTGGTGCACGCCTGTCATCCCAGCACTCGGGAGGCTGAGGCAGGAGGATCAATGCTAGTTTGAGACCAGCCTGGGCTACAAAAGTGAGCTCAAGGCCAGCCTGAGCTGCATAGTGAGACCCTGTCTGAAAGAGACAAAAAAAAAAAAAAGAAAAGAAAACTATATGTCATTAACATATGTAGAAATGTATTGAGAAAAAAGCTTTCATAAAGCTTGACCCCATTTTATTTTTAAAATAATCATTTTGACGTATATAAATGTAGGGGGAAAAATCTAGAAAGGCTGAGGCCGATAGGTTAGTGGTAGTTACGGAATGAAAAGAGGTAAACCTCTTCTTATGTGTTCTATACCCATGCACTATTTCTATGATGAAGACAATGGAATTACATTTTGAGAAAACCTGAAGAGTGGTCTGTGCCAGCGGTCAGAACATAACAGAGGCAGGCTAATCTTTTATACCATTAATTAATCCTACAACAGCCGGGCCGCTTGGAGGGCACCGAGAGGGTCGGGCGGAAGTCCTGAGAGGCCAAGCTAGTGCTGCTTGTGCGCCTGCGCGGAGCTGGCCCAGCTCCTAGGGGCCCTGCTAGAAGCCGGGGTTCTCAGTCCTGCAGCCTGGGTTCTGTTCTTGTCTTCCCAGTGTTCTGTGTGTTCCGCGGTATTGTGTCTTCTTGGGAGAAGGACCGATCCTTGTTCAGCTTCTGTGTTAGCGCCCCAAAGAGTAATGAACACACGAATGAACAGATGCCCGAACGCACAGCTGGGTACCTTGGATGGTAGCAAGCCCACCCTTGCGAAGCGGCTGCAGACGATGTCATAGCGACGCCAGGAGGTGGCTCTCTAGTGCCTCCTGTCCGCCAGGCTTTGTTACACGGTGACCCCGTCATCACAGAAAGATGCACAGGCTGCCCAGCTATTAAGCCTCCCGAAAGCGCACGCGGGGTGTGTGTGTGTGTGTGTGTGTGTGTGTGTGTGTGTGTGCGTGCTGTTTGTTGCAGGCCTTTAACAAAGGGACACTGTGAAAGAGTCCCGCTGTCCCTGGAGGCTAAGTGGTTTTCAAGCAGCCTTCTTCTGTTGGCTTGGCAGGCACATTGCCCCAGATACCTACTTATACTTGTGCTCCCCACCTCACCCTAAGCGGCCCCACTTGCCCCATCTGGGCCTCGAGGAGCTAGAGTCAGGCTGCAGAGGGTTCTCTGCTCCCGAATGTCTTTCTCATACTGCGTGGCACTCCAGGATTCTGCATTCAGCACCAGGCACCAGGAGTTAATCTCCTCTTTCTAGAGTGCGTCTGCAGGAAAGATTTGCCTGGAGCCACTTCCCTGCTTGTTTATGGAATACAAAACAAAATGTTTAAAATCCAAATAGGCTGAGTGTCACGATGCACGCCTGTAGTCCCAGCACCTGGAGAGGCCGAGGCCGAGGCAGGAGAATTACAAGTTCAAGTCTTGCCAGGGTAAACTAGCAGCTTAGTCTCAAAATTTAAAATTTTTTAAAAAACAAAAAATAAAAAAGGACTGACGAAGTTGCCCAGCGCATAGGTTCAATCCTTAGGAATACTAAAACATAAAAGCGATGTTGGGCTTTTCACAGTTATGGAAGTTATTCAATGCACAGGTCAGCAAATACTTCTGCTGTGTTGTCTAACACCTCAGGAACTCATAGACATTCCAGTCACAAAGATCACAGAAAGAGACAGTGGGAGTCCAGTCAGCAGGGAGAGGGTGTTCCTTGGGGTGAGGGCTCCCACAGGCCTCAGCCTCTCCTGCTAACCCTGTGTGTGAGGGCTCAGTGGGTTGCCAGGAGAAACTGGCCAATAGGAGCCCTGCCGTAGGGATGCTGCCTCTGCTCTTAAAGGGTCACTACTGGGTATCTCGAGCTCCCTCTCTTCCTTGCTAATAGCAGCTCTGATGCACCGATTCAGCTATGCAGATCCCACTTCACAAACAGCCAAGTCTCTGTCATGCGCAATAGCCTGGACTTTTCCTAACCTCAGATGCACCTCGATGTTACATCTGCATTCTTTTCCTAAGTGTTCTCAGCTTGTGGGTGATGTCAGGTTAAACAGATGCTTCTTTTCTCTGTCAAAATAGCAACATCCGGGGCCTGGGGAGATAGCTCAGTGGAATAAGCACTTGCCTGGCAAGTGCAAGGGCCTGAGTTCAATCCCCGGTTCTGCAAGGGCGAAGCTCCTTGGCTCTTCTTGTCTTTGGATGTGCCCAGAAGGTGGCACAGGAGGAGCTCTTTGTCCTGCACTGAGTTTCATGGTTTGTTCACAGCATGGTACAGCCGGTGCTTTAAGAACAGATGTTGGGGCTGGGGAGATAGCTCCGAGGCACAAGTGCCTGCTGGGCAAGTGCAAGGTCGTGAGTTTGAACCCTGGTCCCACAAAAAAAAAAAAAAAAAAAAAAAAAAA
>PVJA010032372.1:0-24168 GCA_004027025.1 Myocastor coypus | reverse complement strand
AAAAAAAAAAAAAAAAAAAAAAAAAAAAAAAAAAAAAAAAAAAAAAAAAAAAAAAAAAAAAAAAAAAAAAAAAAAAAAAAAAAAAAAAAAAAAAAAAAAAAAAAAAAAAAGAAAATAGGAATTTTATGACTGTGATTCTCTACCAAAGAGTAATTAAAAGAAATTCCTCAAAGACTCATCCCTCTGCCAGGGTCTCCTGTCTTCTTGTCTCTCTTGGTGGAAGTTATTTTATATATTGCTATGTTCTTCATAAAATTTAGTAAGACAATGTGGCGCAGCAGTTGGGGACAAATGCTTTAGTGACAGATAATCAAAGTCCCATTTCTTACACCCTGTGTAATCTTGGGCAAAAGCTTCAATCCTCCCTTGTGAGACAATCCAGGGACTGCTGCTCTAAAATGTGGCACCCTGATTGGTGTATTGCCTTTTTATAACTTTGACGCTGAAGGACAGAGAGCAGATGCTACAAGGGGACTGTTCTCTGATAGTCCTGTTTGCTTACGTTCCACCCTCAAAGAAGAAAACAATTACCTCTGGTCCCTTCCCTGAGTTTTCATTAACTAAATTCATATCAGAGGAAAAAAGCCCGGAAGAAGTGTGTCAACACACCTGGGCTGACTTGTGTGGCACACCATTGTCTTTTATTTTCAGTCCCACTCAGTATTCCAAAGAGAATAATTTACAAACCATTGTTTATTTTGCCAAGCCCAGTGGACTTCATTCCAGGCCATTGTATATTTTTTAACCTCATTGAATTCTTCTAAAAATCATTTACTATTGCCCTAAAAATTGTTTCCGCTCTCCCATCCCTTCCTTCCTAGGAAAAGGGCTATCTTAAGTCTCTAAATCCTGTTGGGCTAGTGATTAATGACACCATGATTATATGTCTTTTCTGCAGCTAATTGTTTTTGTCACTATGTTCCAGCCAATCCTAAGAGGGCAGAGGAGAAATTTTCCTTCCTTTCCATACCTGTAAATAACAATCATGGTAATAGCTGGATCCAGGGCTTCTGGAATGGTGAAATGAGAGTTTATGTAAAGCATGTCACCTCGTATTGGCCAATATTTCACCTGATATCTGAGATTATCATTGATAAGAATTTTATTTGTAACCTCACAGCATTTTTTTTTTTTTTTTTTAATTTTAGGTCTCTATATTAAATCCTCTTCTATTTCACTGTAGTCTCTTTCTAAATCACTTCTATTTGTACTGTTCACTCTCATATAGTTTTTCTGGGTTGATGAAGAGTTCATCTGGATAGACAAGGAGCATCTTCTAGATGAGGAAAGCTTTTGATTACCTGAAAGTACAATAATCGGTGACAGTTTACTTTTCCAGTTGTAAGATTTAACTCAGTGGTTCTCAATCTTTCTAATGCCGTGACCCTGCAATACAGTTCCTCCCATGTTGCGGTGACCCCAAAACCAGAAAATAATTTTGGTGGCTACTTCAAAATTGTAATTTTGCTACAGTTATGATTCAGAATGGCTTTAGGCAACCCCTGTGTTTTCGTTGTTCGAACCTCGCAGGGTCGCAACCCACAGTTTGAGAACCGCTGATTCTAACTATATTCTCAAAACTGCA
Source organism: Myocastor coypus (assembly GCA_004027025.1). Classification (NCBI taxonomy): domain Eukaryota; kingdom Metazoa; phylum Chordata; class Mammalia; order Rodentia; family Myocastoridae; genus Myocastor; species Myocastor coypus. The sequence goes on along the minus strand of PVJA010032372.1, from coordinate 22,583 downwards.
AGTTTCTCTCTAAGACTCCTGGGGAAACAGTGGTACGGTAGCATGCTTGCTCTATTCCGTAGAATTAAAGGGGTTCTTGAGGCTAGGATTCCGGTCCTCCCACTGGTTTCAGAACCGGAGATGACCTCAAGCTGGGGTGATCTGAAACACTCCCACTTAGGCTTGGCTGAGTTTCCCAGCACAACAGCACCCAGGCAGGGCCCCAGGCAAACAATCTTCCCTTGTTTTCCCAGTCCTTGAAGTACCTCTCCTACTCTGTGACAGTTATTAATCCATCACAGCTTGTACAGTGGGCCAGGTATACAGGACTGTTAAGGCGAGCTCTTCAGAGTTTTTCTCATGGATTCTAGTCTTCATTCCTTTAAACTGTTGGTGACTCTCTGGATCCTACTTGCATTCATTCATTTGCTCCCTTCACTCCCAGTGAACCCCTTACTCAGTGGTGAGTGGAACCTTGACTTGCCGTTTGACAATTAAGGACACAGGGCTCAGTGGTGCAGCACCTGCCTGGTGGATGCGAGGCACTGAGTTTGATTCCCAGTATATAAAAAAAATTAGTGACATAGGCCTTCAATTCATGACTCCAACTCAAACATCATTTTGGGAGCATGTTTGCTGCGTTGTCCTAGGGAGATTGTGAGTGTGTGCATGTGTGCCAGAGAGACAACAAGAGATGGAGAGAGACAGAGAGATAGACAGAGAGACAGAGAGACAGCCAGAGAGCTGGAGAGAGACAGAGGGAACAAAGCAAAATTAGTCTTTTTGGAACTGATGAGCTAGCCTCATGAGGGATGATGTTAGGGTAATTTTAGGACCCATCCAGAACCCAAATTTGTAGTTCTGTCACTAATTCCATTTGACTTTGGCTTCTCCTCTGCTGTAGCCATCCCTTTATGGAGACTTTTGTTTACAACTCCTGGGCATTCCAGTTACCCTTGACCCTGTCAACGCCCATAATGGAAAGCTAAACTCCAGAGACCGGCATGCCCTTCCTGGCTACCCGGCCCTCCGGCTTTCTGAACTCTGCCTTCTGCCCATGCACTTTCTGTTTCCTCCTTCTCACTTAGCCTGTCTGTCACTTCCATCCACCCAGTCTGGACAAGCTAATGGCTTACTACTTTGCTTCTCCTCTAGGCCATCCCTTTCCCCTTCTTCTGCTGTCACTTTCTTTTAGATCCTTCTCTGTGTCTGTGCAAATCCTCCATTTTCACGTCAAGGTCTGAATGATGCTGAGAAAAAGCCCCTCAGTGTTGGCACAACGTATTTCTTTCAAATTTTATCCATGTTTATAAGCTGCTAAGCAGTCTTTCTACTGATCTTAAGATATATCTTCTTTGTACTCTCCACCACAGTTTTATTTTTTGTTCTGGTTTTAAAGGTATATTTTCAGTTAAAGATTTTTTATTATGGAAAAATAGAGACAACTTTTGGTACTCTGAGCAGTCCCATAGTGGTAGGCAAGACCAAGTGCCTTACGAAAGGTGGCAGAAAAGGAGCCAAGAAGAAAGTGGTTGACCCATTTTCTAAAAAAGACTGCTATAATGTGAAGGTGCCGGCTGTGTTCAACATAAGAAATACTGGGAAAACACTCATCACCAGAACTCAAGGAACCCAGATTGCATCTGATGGGCTCAAAGGTCCTGTGTTTGAAGTGAGCCTTGCTGATCTGCAGAATGATGAGGTTGCTGTTACAAAATTCAGGCTAGTTACTGAAGATGTTCAGGGCAAAAACTGCCTGACTGAGTTCCATGACATAGACCTCACTCACGACAAAATGTGTTCCATGGTCAAAAAATGGCAGACCATGATCGAAGTTCACGTTGATGTCAAGACTACATGGATGTCAAGATGGTTATTTGCTTTGTTGGCCTTACTAAAAAAATGCAGCAATCAGATACAGAAGACCTCTTATGCTCAGCACCAACAGGTCTGTCAGATCTGGAAGAAGATGATGGAAAACAAGACCCAAGAGGTGCAGACAAATGATTTGAAGGAAGTGTTCAATAAACTGATTCCAGACAGCATTGGGAAAAACATAGGAAAGGCTTGCCAGTCTATCTACCCTCTTCATGATGTCTTTGTCAGAAAAGTAAAAATGCTGAAGAAGCTCAAGTTTGAATTGGGAAAACTGATGGAGCTTCATGGTGAAGGTAGCAGCTCTGGAAAGGCTACTGGAGATGAGACTGGAGCTAAAGTTGAACAAGCTGATGGATATGAACTGCCTGCTCAAGAGTCTGTTTAAGGACAGATTTTTAATAGTGATTAAATAAAGTCCTATTTGTGGAAAAATAATAGAGACATATGAAAGTACATACAGTGGTATCATAAACTTTCACCTATTTACCAGTTAGCTTACGATCTTTGTTTCATTTAAAGTTCTTATCTTTCATCTAGTTTATTATTATTGTTATTTTTTATATATTTGGTGCAGAGTCTCACTATGCAGCTGTGACTCAAAGTGATCCTCCTGTTTCAGCCTCCCCAGCATTGGGGTTACAGGCATGTACCACCACGCCCAGCCTTGGTGACCAGCTCAGCATGTCCAGGGTTGGGCTGGCGCCATATACAGTACTAGGGATTGAATTCTGGGTCCTTGCATTTGCCTGGGCAGGCACTTAGCCCACTCTGTGGCCCACATCCAGGTTATTGTCAAGTAAATTATTATTTCAATTATTTAAAGTCCTTGATATCTTATTATTTATGTAGTTTGTAACAAAAGGGCATTTCAAAATTAGCCATAATAGCATTATCTAAGCTAAAATAATTACCAGCCATTAGATATGCAGATAGTTTCTATATTTCCATGATTGCTCTTTGGCTTTTTGTTTGAATTAGGGTGATACATCTATAAAATCTCTTATGTAAAACATTTCCCTACTTCTTTCTGTTTTCTTGCTTTATATGGCCTCTGTGGTTGAAAACACTGGGTTTGATGATTGCTTTTTGCAGTATTGTGCCTCCTGCTCCTGCCTGCTGACTAGGGTGTACTGGAGGAGCTGCCTAACTGTGTACCCTGCTATGTGGTCACTATTAATGTCTGCTTCTATCACTCCTCCTCCCCCATTTCCCAGAAATGCTGTCCTTTCTCCCTCCATTGCGTCCTTCAGAGGTTCCATCCCATTTTCCTTCTTGGTATTTTTGCTAAATGCTCCCTCACCTGTGTCCTTATCACTTTCCTTGCCTTTTCACATCATTCTGACTATAAAGGTGCACCAGCTGGCCAAATAACATGCATGCGCCTCCTGACTTCTGTTAGTCATGTGTCTTATTTTAGATTCATCTTCCTTTGAAAGCTAAGCTTCAAAAATTTCTCTGCATTCATTTTTTTACACTCTTGTAACTCTGTGTATTCCCTAACTCCTGGCTTCCATACCTGTCAATCCAAAGAAGTGCTTTACTTTCTAAAGTCAGGGTAATCCTTCTCTGGCTAAATTCAATGTCCGCTGTGCTCACTGTGGCAGCACATATGCTAAAATTGGAATGATGCAGAGATTAGCTTGGACCCTGCACACGGATGGCATGCACATTCAGGAAGCATTCCATATTTTCAAGCTCAAGTGCCTATGTTATAGGGAATAGTAATATTAAGCTTCTCTTCTGGAGGGTTAACAACTTAAGTTTGCAGTACAATTAGAGAAAAAGGAGGATACAAGAATAACCAGTATTGTGGCCCTAGCCCTTCAAGGTCAGTGAGGACAGGATATAAAAGAATCTGTACTGTAATAGTATATAACTCAGTGGAGTCCCAAGTTTCCTGTTCAGTGAGATTATGGGGCCACGGAGGAAAGTGATCAATGATGTACAGTGTGCCTAAGGAGAGTCACCTAGAGAGAAAACATTCTCTCAGGCTTCCACAGAGAGCTAATTGGTCAAGCAATGGCTGTGATTCATCTAGATTGCTGACACTGACAAAATTACTGTATACTGCACTACATGGCTTCAGGGTAAATCCTGAGAGGACCTGACTGACCTTGTCAGATACAAAATTTGTATTTTTTTATAATACAGGTCTTGCTTTATCTTGGTCTTGACCATCCAGCCGGAAAGCCTAACCAGGAGGTATAAAAAGGAAAGCCATGTTAATATGCTGAGTTGTAAAAGGCTCAAGTCAACAGCCCCCAGTAATGCCAGATAAGCTGATAATCCACTACTGTTATGGACTATTGGACTGTATATATAGCTAATCTCTCTTTGCGCAATGAAAAGAAAGACCTGTACTAATGATGTTTAGATAAGAAATCATGTCTGCTTTTTGTACTCTGAACTACAATGAAGACAACGTGCAATGTATTAAATATTGTAAAAAAAAATAAATAAATGCAATGTCTGCTGTGCATGTTATTATCATGTGATATCTCTGGAGCACCTGATGGTGTTACTCATGCATGGTTTGGTTTTTCTTGTTTTGCCTTGCTTTGGGTGCAGGAGCCTGACCCAAGCACCTGTGCGTGCCAGTCACGAGCCCTCCCCTTGGGCTGCACCCTCAGCCTTCCCTGCTACTGGAAACATTCTCTCGCTTTCCTAACTTGTTCTTCTTAAGTTTTCCTCTTAGCTGGCTGATTGCAACCTCGTAGCTTCTCTGAAGGCTTTTCTTTTGAGTGTGCCCTGAGGGTTAAGTATTTTGTGAGTTCCACACACATTCCCTGGATGATTTTGTCTCTTTTTTGAGTTTCTAGCTCCCAAATCCTTCTTTAGAGCAACAGATCCATGCAGCCACCTGTTTATCAGTCAGACTTAACACATCTTAAACTTGGCTCATGGTCTTCCCACTTGAACCTCTGCCTCGTTCTGCAGCATCCAACTGTGTGAATGTTATTGCCACTGTGAGGAACTGTAACACTGCCTTCTATCAAAGGGTATAATCAGGAGTGCTTCCACCTTAGACTCAAGTCTACCCTAGGCAGCCTCTTTCAAGCACACTGAAATTAGTTTAAATTCTGAAAATAGAGCCAGGACCAAGATAGCTTCTCAGTGGTCAGGGACTTTTTCTGTTTCCCTCGCCTTTCCCTTCTCTTCCTTTTCCTTAGCGGCCCTTTGGATCCTTCCCAAGTCCCCTGAGCTAGCCACCATGGGTAGTTTGTAAACCCAGGAATTCAGTCAAGGAGTTTAAAGAATGATTCCTTCACCTGAAGGTTTTAGACTCCCATTTCCCCCCTACTTGGTGTACCTGTCAGCCTGTCTCTGGGTGTACTGGCACCCTTCCGCAGCAGCAAACTTTAACTTCTGCCTTGTTGAATTCTCTTGCTGGCTGTCTGAGTGCTTTCTTTCTGGTGTTGAGAGTTTGAGTCTGAAGCTTATTTCTGCCACTGCTGACCTAGCTGCTCAAGAAATAAATTTAATAATTATCCTTGACAAGCTCCTCTCCCAAGCTAGTCTTTCTGTCCTCATTTCTAACATATCCATAAATGATACCTGCTCCCCCCCACGCCCAGCACCAGGAGTTGAATCCAAGACCTTCACACTGATTTACATCTCCAGTGCATTTGTTTTTTGTTTTTGGACAAGGTGTTGCTAAGTTGCTAACTTGCCAAGTCTGGATTCTAGCTTGTGACCCTCTATCTCAGTCTCTGCTAATCTCAGTAATATTCTTTTTTTGTTCTCTTCCCTGAAGCATTTTGTGTCTTACCTAAATTGCTGTAACACTACAGTAGCCTCAGTGGGTCATGCCTAGGACCTGCTTCTAATCCATTTCCCACACCGTTAAGCAAGCTGTCATGGTTCTGTAGTGCATGGCCTCCCTCATACTCTTCATCCCTCTAGGAAAAGAAAAGTATGTAGCCTACCGACTTGGCTGTTTTACCTCAGCTTTCTCTTTTCCTTTCCTCATCTCATATTCTATTCTCACATTTCTTGCATTTCCAGAAAGTCTTTTTTTTTTTTTTTAAATGAATTTAAGACAGGATATACAGGGTCTACAGGGCCTCACTACATAGATCGGACTGTCAGTGATTCTCCTGTTTTCAGCCTCTCAAGTGCTGTATTACAAGTCTACACGACCAAGCCCAGTGTCAATCACAGTTTCAGTGCACCCTGGGGGCGGGGCCAGCATAGCATGCTGGGGATTGGACCCTGGCCGCTTTGCTCTGCCAAAGTAGGGGCTTTATTCCACTGAGCTATCTGGCTGACCCACAGAAAATCTATGTTTTGACTCCTAAACTTGTGTACAAAGTTATTTACTGCCCTTTTCAATGTCTTCCATTCTTTTCGTTTAACTCAACTTTTGCACTTCCTGCTAGGAGTCACATCTTCTAGGAAATCTCGGATCTCCAGCTTAAGTTAGTGTCTTAGTTACTTTTCTCATTTTGAGGCAAAATACCCAACACTCGAAGTTGAAGGAGGAAAGGTTTATTTGGCTCACAGTTTGTAGAGGTGTCAGTCCTAGTCAGCTGGTTGGACCGCAGGCTGCCATGGTACAGCGATAACAGCTCGCGGCAGTAGAGGACAGCAAAAGCAACAAGAGACCTTAACAGTGTCTTTCTGCCCCTTTTGTATAATGTACTAGACTGCCAGGATTAGGGTGGTGCCAAACCAATCAACCCAGCATCATACAGCGTAGGTTCAGTACTCTGAAAAAGCCCAAGACTGCTTGACGATCTGGAGAGACATCTAAACACAAACGTTCACATTCTGCTCCTGGCCTCCCCAAAGACTCATGCGTATCCCTTTATACAAAAGGCATTTGGTCCACCTTTAACAGTTGCCAAAGTCCTAACAGTTTCAGCATTATTGAAAAGTCCAAGTCCCAAGTATCCTCTGAGACCTAAGACAAGCCTCTAATTATGAGCCCCTGTACAAATGAAAAGACAGTTACACACTTTTAACATTCAGTGACACAAGACAACATTTTCAATCCAAAAGATATAAACAAGGTGATACAGAGGAATGGGACCAAATCGAGTAAAAAAATCTAGCAGGGCAAACAGTAAGTCCTATAGCTTCACATGCAACATCTGAGGCAGTCTGTGGCAAGTCGTGAGTCCCTGGGGCACTTCTGGTAGTTGAAGCTCCCATGGCCCTTCTCTTGGGCCCACAATTTTCCTTCCTTTCAGGTGCCCTCAGACAATCTATGTTCCTGGCTTCTCCACACTTCTGGAGTTCCCACTGCACATTTAGGTTCACTCTTCTAGCTTGTGCCCTCTTGGGGCACACTGTCTGGCCACAGCATACATCATCTGAAGTCCAATATCCAATGCAGCCCTTCTTCCTAGCAGAAGTCTCCCAATCTCAGTATTTACTTGCTGAATCTCTACCAAACTTCTGGTCTTCTCAGCTGACCAGAATCTCCCATACTGAACAGCCTAAGACATTCCAGCTCTGCTTTTTTAGCTGGGATCACTGAACATTTTTTTTTCACAAGGCCCTTGAATCACATGGTCAGGTATAGTCAAAGTAATGACCCACTCCTGGTACCAAATTCTGTTTTAGTTACTTTTCTTATTGCTGAGACAAAATACCCAATACTCAGAAGTTAAAGGAGGAAAGGTTTACGCAGTTCACAGCTTGTAGAGGTCTCTGTCCATAATCAATTGGCTCCAAGATAGGGTGGCACATAGCAGAAGGACAACCAGTCATGGTGGTATAAGATACAAAAGCATGCAGGCTACCTGCCCTAGGGCAGGTGTAGTGCTCAGACCACCAATTCTGGTATTTGACAATGAACTAATCACAAACTCTAAATTCAGCTGCTGCAAAAAAGCCTACCTGCATGATGGCATGAAGCATTGGAGGCCATCCCAACACAAGCCATAACAATTAAGCATAGTTCTATCTTACTGCCATGAAAAAAATCCCATGTGATAAGCCACGTTCACTGTGGACCTATCTTGTTTCACTCCTGGTTTCTCTGAGATAACCTGAGCCAGGCTCCTCAAGTCATTGAATTTCCAGCCAGAAAAGACATTTTCATTTTTCAGATGAATATTTGTTTGTGACTTACTATTTTTAAGAAAGGAATCCAAATGTCCAATTTAGAAATATACAGCATTGTTTACAGAGTACCTGCCTTGGGCAGTAGCCTATGTTGGCATCTTTAGGGTATAAAGGTAGAAATACTTTCCTCAAGTTACTTACTGGGGTAAAAGGGATAAAATATCTACTAAGTAAGTAGAATACAGTTAATAATAATAGAATGACAGCACAAGAGAAGTAAAGATCGAACACTGTGAGACTTCAAAGAAGACTTTGACAAACAGTTTTGGGGTCATGAAGGAAGTCAAAGAATGGCCCTTGGAGGACTAGTGCATGAAGTGAGCTTCCCACTTCAGTGGACAGTGCGTAACTCTAGGGGAAAGGCCTCTGGAGAGAGGAAAGGCAGAGAACAGTCTGAATTTTAACCACAAGCATAATTTACTAACTAGCCCTTTCAGAGTTAGTAAGCCCATTTATGGTAATTTTTAAAATTATTATTATAGAAATTTTACTGCATTAAATCTTAGATCTTTTGCTATTGGAGAAAATATTTATATAAAATAGATACATATAACCCAATCAAATTTCTCCATAATTCAACATTGAACTTAACAATTGAATTTGATTTGGTTCTCATGTAATTTGTTTTGTGACATGGTTTGGGAGTTTTGCCAGGGGAATAATATAATACAGGACATATTTTATAACAGTATTTTGTAATGGATCATCCAAGAATCTTATACAAGAAGTTCAGGAAATCTGTCCACACATATAACATTAAAGACTCCACCTGAGGGCCTGGATCCTAAAAGCCTGCATGAATCCACCTGGAAACCTAGAGCTCATAACAACATCTCCCACAAGTTCAGTAGGAGACCTAGAGACCACAACAAAATCTCATGTAAGTGTACTTTATGGATCTGTGCTAAAAGGGCCTAAAGGTCAATGGTGGAAGCTGAGGGAACTGAACTAGAGCTAGGAAGCAATATTCAAGGTAAGCCCCAGAGCTCCCCCAAAAGTACTACAGCTGTCCTCAGTAACAGTGAGATCCCAAGCTCCTCCAGCCATGAGGAAAGCTGAGTTCCCATCAGGAGAGCCAATGTGACAAGCTTCTCCATGAGGCTGAGCGGGGCACCCACTTCCCCTCCGGAGCCAGGAAGCGATGCTTACTATTAGAACTGAAGCTCCTCCGAAGTTCACTCGGGAAGCTAGCGTGAAAGGTCCTACAGCAGAGCAGCCCAGGAGAACTAGCAGCTTCCAACAGCTCCAACAGCTTCTTCAAAGCACATCCCTAATGGCGTGTTGGCAACTTCTCTTGTTCTACACGTATACTGCTGGCAATGATCCTCATGTGGGCCTCCTGTATCCAGCACCATGCTAGTTTAATTCAGCTGGGTGTAATAGGTTAACCACTGGTTAGAAATCCGCTATAGTTTGTGACTAGAATCATGGAAGGAATTAAGTCTCTGAACCAAGTACCACAGTATGACTGTTACTATGTTATTTATTTATTTATTTTTTTACCCACTGTGTCACTATATTATTTTGGCTGCCTACTATTTCTTAACATTCAGAGAACTAAAATTTGGTAACATTTCCATATTTTTTCAGGAAATGTTTATTGATCCTTGCTATAGACTATGTGCCACATCATCTGCAAAGATCAGTAAGACAAAGTCACTTCTTCCAAGAAATCAATTGCTATGGTTTGTGTGTAGGTGTCCCCCGCAAAGCTTCATGCAATCATGGGGTGGCTTCTGGAATTTGTAATTGACTACTGTGAAAACAATGTGAATACTGTGCTGCACCTCCCCTGGGGCAGGTGATCTGCATTTCAATGTAAGGAAGGAAGAGAAGTTAGCTGCTTGAGCTGCTGCTAGCTCTCCCTGTGCTCTTGCTATTAGCTGCTGCTATGAAAGGTGGCCCTCTGCCATGTGCCACTCTGCCTTGGAGCCAGGTGAATATGGACTGAAACTTCCAGTAACTGTGAGTTAAATAAACCTTTCTTTCCCTCATTTTGAGTATCAGGTATTTGTCCCAGTAACAAGAGAAAAATTACTAAGACATCAATGTTGTGGTATTGGTAAGTTATAGAAAAGCTATCTAGTGGCTAAAGAACAAGGTACTGTGATGAAGGTAGCAGTGACTATAGGAGCTAAGCCCATGAGATACCTACTTCTGGCTTGAAGGTAGATGGCCCCATGAAAGAAAACATGAAGGAAGGAACTAGGCAGCAGGGTGGCCCACACACAGATGTGAACGGGAAGTGGGCAGATAGAACCATGGAGGTGGCTTTCTGTATTTTTGCCAATTGACAACTGAACCTTGGTAAAAATTTCCCTGATATTTATTGTTTTTAAGAAAAAAAGAGAAATAAAATAAGGCAGGAGAGAAAGGCAAAGGCCTAGTTCTGTAGATTCAGTTTCCCAGTTCCTGAGCTGTGTAAATGAGGAGCGTTACTTAATATCTCCAGGGATTTAGCAGTTGGGTCTGGTTTAGCTGATCTTCTAGACCTCTCCCGGCTTGAATGACTTATGATCCTGTTTCCTCTCTGGTATGAAATGAGACGTAACTATGCTGATGAGCTCTAGTCTAAGATCTTTGGGGCAGCTGGAAAACAACACAACCTATTTTCAGATCTTTTTCTCTGTGAATGAGTAGGGTTAGGTTTTCATCCATCAGCAGTGGCTATTCATTTGCTTTTTTTAGCAAGAGGAAGGGATTGATCTTTTTTAAACATTCTGACACCATTTCTTGCCTCTTTATCAGTACTACTCCTGAACCATGTAATATGGAGATAAGAACTGAAATTATTCATTAACATTATCATGGGGCTATTTTGAAAACATTATCTCATTTCATTTCCTAGAATATCGCTAAGTCTCCACAGTATCAGTTTCTTAAATGAGAAGGCTATTTTTGTTCCAACACTACCAAAATATTTCAGTGAATTTTGTCTTCAGTTCTAACTTCCTCCCTTAATACTGTAGCCCAAAGTAGTACTTTTTGCAAATTCTTTGCCAGAGCAAATTCTGGTATAGTTTGCAGAACTTGAAGCTAGCTGTGTTTGATAAAACTTATCTTTATGTTTTATTTAGATGTGGATTATAGATTGCTTTTAGCAAATTTTAAATCCTGGACTGAATTTCTTTCACTGTTATCTGTGAATCTGCAATTTTTCCCCTCATTTCTACCTGCCATCTAATTACCTCATGCCCAGGCAGCTTGGTACGGTAACACTTCATAGTTGAGGCCTCCCAAGAGGATAATTTGACTGCTTTGCATTAGTGGTGAAAAATGGTGTCTGATAATAAGGCTCTCTATACTGCTATCTACAAAACTAATTTTAGGCAGCATCTTTTCATAAGCTTAAAGCAACTGGTTCAGGGGAAAAAGAGTTGGCCAGAAGTGTTTATGATGTCCAAAATCAGAGACACAGGAAGACAGTCTGGAGATTCTGGGAGGCACAGGCTTGGTGGCTGATGGCTCATAGGGACTTCTTTCAGCAGTCATCCTGCCTCGGCTGTATGAGTCACAAGCATTAAAATAGGCAGTGCCATCATCCAGATGCAATGGAAAATATGGGATGGCCATCTTACCTAAGTTTGAGATTTGTGAGCTGCTAATTATTTTTTGAGTGAATTACCATGTAGACGAGTAAGCACATGTTAATATGTTGCTGCCATTATTAGCCCAAGAGCAGAATTCCTCACAGGGCAGATTGAGAATGAGACCAATTAGAAAATGGATTATTTAAATGATCACTTAGTTGGCCGCTTTACAGAGAATTCAGAAACAAACAATTTCACCATTGTTTGACATTTTCTGCTAGCCTTTCTTCCTGTATCTTTAAAGTCATACCTAATTAATATATAGCAAACATGATTTTGCTTGCCATTTAATATAGCACAAAATTTTAAAAGTACCTTTGCACAGCATACAGTATTTTAAAAGCTTCTCCAAGCACTGTGCCTTAGACCCCTTGTTGTTCTGTAAATTTTCAGATCCTTTTCCTGGATATTGGAAGGGTAGGAAGAAGTGGAAAGTTTTTTTTTTTTTTTTAATTAATGCCTGCCTTGTTTTTGTTTTATTTTATTTCATTATTTTTATTTTTCCTTTATATATTTGGTACAGGGTCTTACTATACAGCTCAGGCTTGTAGTAATCCTCCTGTTTTCAACCTTTCCAGCACTGGAATTACAGGTATGTGCCACTTTACCTGGAGTCAGCTATGGGCTCAGCATGCCCCAGAGGCGGGGCTGGTGCAGCATGTGATGCTAGGGATCAAACCCTAGTCCCTGCACTTACCTAAGCAGTGCTTAGTCCTCTGAGGTATTTCACTGGCCCAACTGCCTTGTTTTTAGGCAAATTAAAAAAATTTTCATTGACATATAATGATTATATATCTATGAGGTATAATATAATGATTGAATATAAGCATACAAGTGTAATGATTAGATGTTTAAACACTTTTGGTATACTGTGTTTAGGGAAGACAAACTCTCCTTTGGATTTTGTTTTTCATGGTATTTTACTGGCCATTGTCTGGGTTTGGAGAGTACACAGTGATGGGCAATAGGCACACATCAGAAATGATGGTTGTGGGAAAAGAAACGGCCATACCATGAAATTGCTAAATTCCTTTAACTAAATAATATGCCTGATTTTAGTTCCGTAGGAGGAAGTTTCTGGTCTTCTTCAGCCCATGGAAGACCCTGTTCTTTGGGACAACGACACCGGGCTGAAGACAGGAGAGATAGCTACTCAGTAGCTCAACCACATGGAATCGACCATGGTGGAAAGTCCACCATGAACAGACAGCGCTAAAGAGAAGGATGTTAGGAGGGAGTTAGAATGAGTGTTGACAGACGACTCCAAGTAAACTGGTCAGAAAATGAACCAAAAATGTGGCCACTCCGGGGCAAGTTCCAGGATAAGCAAAGAGCAAGGTGTCTGTCACCGGTGAGCAGGTGCCAGGCTGGTTGCATAGTGAGTGAAGCCACTGCACTTACTGAGTATGCATCATCCACAGAGTGCAGGGCTGAGGTGTGCATGCACGTGTGTTTGTGCATGCTCACATGCGTGTGCATGTGTGTATGTGGATATGTAGGGTGCTGGTGGCTGGGAGCAGACTTGAGAGGATGTTTGCTACAAAATCAATTCAGCTCTCTTTAATTCAAGCTAATTGCTGTCATGCTAACCTCATATTGCCAGTCAAGCAGCTCAGCAGATTAAAGCGCCTGCAAGCAGGTGCAGGGGCTGGAGGTTTGATCCTTCGTGCCAGCCTGTGGTGCCAGTCCCACCCCCAGGGTACACTGAGATGACAATTGAGACTGGGTGTGGTGACGTGCACCTGTAATTCCAGCTCTTTGGAGGTTGTCAACAGGCGTATCACTACGAGTCCAATCTAGTAACAAGACCCTGAACACCCTGTAGACCTTTCCCTAAAAAAAAGAAAAGAAAAGAAAAGAAAAAAAAGTTCAAGTCTATCTTGGGCACTTTAGTGACTTAGCAAGACCCTGCCTCAAAATGGAAAATAGAAATAGACTGGGCCTGTAGCTCCATGCAAAGATACTGGATTTGATTTCCAGGACAGGCAAAAGAAAAAGAAAATGTAGTACTATATTAAAAGACTGTGTGAACCAAACTGGCTATATCCATGGAATGGAAGAACCCTATGGTCATCCACTGGTCACTGCTATTCATAGCTGACTTCAGGATTACATGATACACACTGAGAATCATACTATTTACTAACTAAGTAAGCTCAGAATCTCCATCTGGATAATGGTTGCCAGAAGACTGGGTTATTATTATTTTAGGGCTATTACTATTATTATTTACTTTTAGTTGGTACAGGGTCTTGCTAAGCAGTTCAGACTCATAGTGATCCTCCTATCTCAGCTTCCCCAGCATTGGGATTACAAGCATGAGCTTGTAATCCTGGTTTTGGTGGCTGGCTCAGTGTGCGCGGTGTTCAGGGGCCACCAGCACAGCATATAGTACCTGGGATTGAAGCCAGGTCCTTGCACTTTCCAAGTAGGTGCTTAGACCACCAAGCAATCTCCCCAGCCACATAGGATTCTTTTTAAAGCTAAGGCAATCTATACAAAGCCTCTGCTACAATGCTGGGCCAATAAGAAAGTGCAATAAGTGTTGTGTCAATCTGAACAAGCTGCCTCACATAGTACTTAGTATTGATGGCTCTTTTCCATGCCCACATGCATAGCTATATTTGTGGCAGCTGGAGGAAGTCTGAGCAGTTATGTGTGCCGTATGACTTAACAGTGACTACCCTCTGTAAATCTCTGCACCTTTATCTGCCAAGACAACTATTTATGAAATACTATATGAAGTATGTATCTGAAAACATAAGTTCTTCCCATTCAGTGGCAAGTGGCTTGGGGAGTATGAGGGGGCCTTAGAGACTGTAGATTGCACAGACATGACTATTGCGCCTCCATGTCTTTCTGCCCCTCGGCTGTCTGTTCACCCCTTTGGAGACCACTTGTGCCTACAGGTTACTTTCAAGATTCAGGCAGATACTTGAGATAATGATTGTTCTCAACGTAACTAAACCTAAACCAAATTTTCTCCAAGAAGCAGAAATGACAAGCAAAGTAAAGTCTTCGTCTTCTATGTTTGGGAAGCATCTGGCTTTCCTCACAGAAAGCAATAGAGAAAGGCTGTCTTCATCTTCCTCAATTCAGATTCTCACGAGTGGTCCATAAGGATTCCTTCCCCCATGTCTCTGCTGTGACATATGCTAAAGAACTACTCCCTAATGCCCTGGAAGCTCCTAGGACAGAAAGAGGCGCAGTTCATCCTGGCAGCCAGGTGCTACAGGAGCTGGGCTGTCCAAGCCTCAGAATGAGCAGGGAATTGGTGGCTCTGCAGGCGTGGTGCGGAAAGAAAGATGTTCCGGCTGGTTAGTGATGCTTCCCCCAGGCCCACATGGAGCAGTAGAAACACGAACTAGTTCTGGACCTGGGCAAAGGGAATGTTTATTGAAATTTGATTTGGGAACAAGAGGAAGGTAAGCTTGGTCACATCTTTCCCTGCATTTGTTTTTGGTGCATTAAAACCAAAGGGCAGAGGCCACATTTTTAGTGCATGTTAGCATATGCTTTATTTCACAGTGAGCATCATGAATCTTCATTTTGCAATCACTAAAATGGGCATTTCACGTTCCTTCTATAAATAGTGTTTCTCCCTCCTTCCCTGCTAGCGTTGTCATTATCACTAAAATCTGTGTATATTAGAGAGATGTCACTTCTAGCTCAAGTAAGCTCACAGTCTAGATGAAGAGTAGGTTTTGTCTGTGAAAGGAATTCAAATAATAAAAGACCTAGAAACATTGACTTTCAAGTTCCTTGTTTTCTTTTTGATAATACTCAGAAAGCCAGATGCTCAGCTTGGATATGGTTTGAGGATGTCCCCCAAAGGTTCATGTATGGAAAGGTTGGTTCTAAGTGTGGTGGTGCTGGGAGGAGTGATGCCTGAGAGAGGGGGCTTCGTGGAAGGTGATTAGATCACTGGGGCAATGCCTTCGGAAGGGATTCATGCTTGTGAACTCAGCCTACCATGGACTGGGGTTGCAGGCATGCCCCACCACACCCAGATTTTTTATGGCTTCAGTTTGTTATGTTCACTGAGTTTTAAAGAATCTTGGTTAAGCTTGTGAACTCATACAGTCCTTGCATGAGTGAGTTGTTATGAAACAGCAAATCTGGTCCCTGGCCTGCTTCTGGCCTCTGGTCTTGCCATGTGACCTGTCTGGCATGCGCTCTCACTGTGATGCCAGCCACCATAAGGTCCTCACGGAGGCTGATCCCATGAACCAGTGGGGCTATCTGATCTTGAACTTTTAGAATCCAAAGCTACAGATTAAACAGATCTCCTTTCCTTGTAAATCATCCACTTCAGGTGATTTTTTCCTTTTTGAGACAGGATCTTGCTACACAGTTCAGGCTGGCCCTTATGCTCACTTTTGTAGTCCCCAGGCTGGTCTTGAACTTGCAGAGATCCTCCTGGCTCAACCTCCCAAGTGCTAGGATTACCCTGGTTCCAGACAGCATGGTGGGCACCTGCATCAGAGACTGACATGGTACACCTGGGCATCTGGGCCCCAGACCACACAGTATGTGGTGCCAGGGCTCAAACTTCAGTTCCTGTGCTTGCCAGGTAGATACTTATGCCTCTGAGCTATCTTCTTGGTTCCTTCAGGTGTTTTGTTATAGCAACAGCAAAAAAATAAGTCTTGTCCTCCACAGATTACATAGGGTTGTCTGAGCTGAGTTTTAAATTATTTTCTAATTGTGGTCTGGAATGACAGAACATAGGTGGAGCATAGGAGTAGCTCCAGTGGGTAATACATAGCACCTTCTCATGAGTTAAGCATTGCAGTGAAATGAAAGGTACCCTTGTCTTTAGTTGACTGTGGCAGTGAATTTGGCCCAGAGCGTCAAGGGCAGGCATATGGGTTTATCTGTAGATATTAAAATGTGGTATGGGTCAGACAAAACATGAGAGCATGACTGCAGACCAGACTAAACCTCAGGGCTTCCAACTGCTGCTGCCTGAGCTTAGTTGATACATGAGCAATGACATTAAGAACATGTGTTCTAAAATCTTTGTCTCTGTACTACAAGGACTCAGGGTGTGTGTGTGTGTGTGTGTGTGTGTGTGTGTGTGTGTGTGTGGCATTGGGAAGTATGTAATGTAGAGGTGGCATCTTAGGGATGGTTGTAGCAGTCTCTTGTGCACTCACTGAACAGTGTCTTCCTAAAGGAAGGGACATAAGCAGTAGTAAGTTTTACGATATTAGCAGGTTGGAAAAATGCAGTGCAAACACACGGAGGAAAGAAAAAAGGAGACAGGAGTGAAAGAGCATGGAAAGAAGAAAACAAAAGAACTTAGAAAATTTTGCAACCAGTGGAGAAGAGCCTTTCCTCTAGATAGAGGGTCTAAAAGAATACAAATAAAAATCGCTCAGTATCTTTTAAGCTGTACAAGATCATGACTGGAATCACACTGTGGGATGGGACTGATTACTCAAAATTGATTAGAGAATGTTTTCCTGTTTCTAAGAAAAGATAGCCATTCAGAGCCACATCAGCAGCAAGAAAAAGCCTGTAATCAGTTTTATAGGGTGATATTCTGCTTATTTTAATTAAAAAATTATTTTAAAGGAAAAAAAACCCATTTCAAAACAAGATAATAGGAGTAGAACAATGACTAATATGTTGTATATTGTTATCTTTAAATTTGATATTCAGAATACAAGATATCAACATTTAATTGTCCAAACAATATTAGCACAAAACTTTCTTCTCATTGAACTAAGAGAAATTAGCAGTACTGCTATTATATGCATATATATATATATATATATATATATATATATATATATATATATTTATATTTTTTTCTTTTCCCTTCGTTCTTTTCTCCGTTCCCTGAATAGAGTAGCTTTCTTAAATGTTTGTTGAATGTATGTAATTCTCTAGAAGATTCCTTAGTATCAAAAACCCCAGATTGGCATACCAGCTGAATTGGTGAAAGACGAAAGATTTATACAATTTGAAGAGAAACCAGAGAATTACCCACTGGACTGGAAACCCTGCAGGCTTTGTAGCTGGAAGGAACTTCCAAGTTCATAGAATACTGTATCTCATTTTTTAACAAATGAGAACTCTGGGTCCAGTGAGGTAAAGGTAACCAGGAAGAACATGTATAACAACATGTATCTGTGATTAGATCTTAGCTTATTTCACTGGACCCAGTTCTGATCTCTGAACTCAAATCTAGATAGCATTTTCCCTTCCTGGTACCCTTAATTACCTCCCCAGGGGAGAGAAATTAGATAGAGGATGGAAGAGAGAGTTGAAAATAGCACTGCTATGGCTTGGATTGTGAACAGTCCCCAAGAGCTTGTGAACTCAAGGCTTGGTCTCCAACCCATGGGGACACTGGCAAGTGATAGATGTTGAATGGGTGATTTTTGCATGGAAGAAAAGCCTCTTCACTTCCTGGCTATCTTGTGGTGAGTAGCTCAGCCCACCATTCAGTCCCTGTCATGGTGTGTCACTTCACCACAGGCCTAAAAGAATTTGGGCCAACTGCCCATGGCCTAAGGTGTAGGAAATCATGAGCTACAGTAAGCCCTTTTTCTTTGTCTTAGATGTTTGTCACAGTAATAAAAAGCTGACTAATAAATTTCAACATTCCAATGAAAGCCAGAAATATTTATCATGCCTTCCTTTTCCTGTTTCTTAATTTAATGATGCCCCCAGTAGGATTTGTTGAATAAGTTATACCTGATAAATCAAGCAAAGTGCTTATAAATAGGTAGAATCTATCAAAAAGTTGTTTTCGTTCTATATACAAATTAATACTGTTTCTTGGTTCACCGAATAGGGACCAATTTTCCCCTACACTTAAAGATCTAAATAGCATATTCATTATGTGATAATTTATTAATGTTTTTCTGTTTTATTTATGTGTATAATTGTGGATTTTTTTTTCTATCTATATAGTTCAGATTGGCCTTGAACTCCCTGTGTAGCACAGGCTGGCTTTGAACTCACAGTGCTCCTTCTGCCTTAGACTCCCAAGTGCTGGGATTACAGGCATGCACCATCATGCCTGGCTTCCATCTTTTTTCTTTCTTTCTTTCTTTCTTTCTTTCTTTCTTTCTTTCTTTCTTGCTTGCTTGCTTGCTTTCTTTCTTTCTTTCTTTCTTTCTTTCTTTCTTTCTTTCTTTCTTCCTTTCTTTCTTTCTGGCTTCTTTTTTCTTGAGATAGGGTCTTACTGCGCAGTGTAGGCTGGCCTTGAACTGAGTATGTTGCTCACTCGGACCTTGAGTTTCTGAGCCATCCTCTTGATTCAGCCTACCATGGACTGGGGTTCTAGGCATTCCTCACCACACCCAGCTTTTTTATGGCTTTAGTTTGTCATGTTCACTGAGTTCTAAAGATTCTTGGTTAAAATAAATAGTGATATAAATGGAGAGATGACGTTAATTGATTTTAACTTTTATGTTTTGTCA
This sequence comes from Myocastor coypus, assembly GCA_004027025.1. Taxonomy (NCBI): domain Eukaryota; kingdom Metazoa; phylum Chordata; class Mammalia; order Rodentia; family Myocastoridae; genus Myocastor; species Myocastor coypus. The sequence goes on along the minus strand of PVJA010032372.1, from coordinate 3,625 downwards.
TGGTTTATGTCTAGTTGTCCCTCCCAAAGCCTCACGCAGTCATGGGGTGGGGACTTCTAGAGTTTGGGACTAAATTCATGGTCCCTGGGATTACGTGTTTTAGTACTGATCGGGTTATGGGTCTGAGTACTTTTGGGATTATGGGTGTAGCCTAAGGCGGATAGGCTGAGGCAGAGAGCTTGAATGTAATATAAAGAGCGACAGAGAGACAGACTTATGATGTTGCTCTCTGCTCCCCTGGTTGTTCTGTTGCCTCTGTCGCCATTGTTGCTGTTCTGCTGCCATGAACTGCTGCTCTCGGCCATGTGCCTCTCAGCCTTGGAGCTGGCTGAATATGGACTGAAACTTCTGGTAACTGTGAGCTAAATAAACCTTTCCTGCCTTCATTTTGGGTTTTGGGTATTTGTCCCAGCAATGAGAGAAAAGTAACTCATTGAGTACTATAGAGTAATGTAGTGTAGGAATACTAAACTTCTTTTTCCAATACTCCTTACTCCATTTAGTGTCTCTGTCTCAGTAGGGCAGTGGCTCTCCAGGAAAGAAGGTGGCACATACCCTAGACTGATACCTGCATCTGACTTTTGGTGGGTTGGGTGGTAGAAGTTTTGTGTAATTTGAAGACTTTATCAGATCTTGTGTTGGGGCTTTTCTTCTGCCTAGCTGAGAGGGTTAGAATAGCATTTGTTTCCATCCTTGGAAGAGCTTACAGAGGCTGTGTGAGTTAGAATGATGTGTGTGTGTGTGTGTGTGTGTGTGTGTGTGTGTGTGTGTGTGTGTTGGAGGAGGGGTAAGCGGGAGAAGAATGGGAGGGGAAACTCCCAGATGTAGCCATGAATCTCATCGGAAATTTCCCCACCTGATGTGAGCTTGATAGTTTACTGTCTGATCCTCAGACTTTCAGCAGCACCTTGGGTCATATTTCTTTCTGCTTCATTACAGATTAAGAGAGATTGGATTAGAAAGTAAGAGATTAAATATCCTAAAGACCAAATGTTCATTGTGTCTTTTGATAACGACCATCATCATTATCATTTGTGGACTTCATCTGTTGAAAAAGTAAGTACGGTGCTGTGTCATGTAGGCTTAATCATCTGTAACAAGTAACCAACTCTGACGGGAGACGTGGGGACCTGTCTGTGTGTGGGAGATAGGGGTGTATGGAGAGGCCCTGCACCTCCCATTCATATTCGCTGTGAACCTAAAATGGTTCTAAAAATAAAGTCCATTCTTTAACAGTAACACCTTCTTCGAGCTATCTGTTAACACTAATGTCCTGTAACTTCTCTGGGATTTTTGTGATAAATATTTGACTCCTTCACCACATGGAGTATGCTGATATATTTCATTTTCTCCACTATCCCAACCATGTTCTACTTTTTTAAATTAAAAAAAATCTTGTATTTATTTCTTTTGTACAGGGTCTCATATGTGGCTCAGGCTCAGTGATCCTCCTGCCTTAGCTTCCCCACAGCTGGGATTATAGGTGTGCACCATCACGCTCCATTGCAGAGCTGGCTGGCATGGCACGCCCAGGGTTTTGGGGCTGGTATGGCAGGTGGTACCAGGGATGACCATGGGTCTTTGTGCTTGCCAGGCAGACGCCCAGGCCACCAAGCTATCTCTAGCCTCCATGTTCTATTCCTTTACAGAACTGCAGCTTGGCTTTAAATCTTTTGCCCTCTCTATAAGGTTCACACTGTAGGAATAAAGGAAGGAATGAGTGATCCTGACCTGTAATTTGTCAGCCCTGGTGGGAAATTAGTGTCTGTTCCACACTCAAGGGACATTTGTTATGCTTCTGGGGAGCTGACAATTTTTTAAAAAATCTAAATATATTTGTTAGGAGTTTCTTAACAAATATACGTGTTCCTATTTTTATGGTTTTTTTTTTTTTTTTTTTTTTTTTTTTTTTTTTTTTTTTTTTTTTTTTCTTTTTGAGACAGGGTCTCGCTATGCAGTTCAGGCTGGCCTTGAGCTCACTTTTGTAGCCCAGGCTGGTCTCGAACTCGCATCAATCCTCCTGCCTCAGCCTCCTGAGTGCTGGGATTACAGGTGTGCGCCACCATTCCCGGCTATTATTTTAGGTTTTAAAATTTTATGTATTTGGTACAGGGTCTTACTATGTAGCTCTGACTTACAGTGACTCTCCTGTTTTCAGCCTTCTCAGTGCTGCGACTACAGGTGTGGGCCACCACGCCTGGACTCAGTGGCCAGCTCAGTGCCCCCGGGGTCTGGCTGGCATGCGTTATCAGGGTTCAAAACTTGTGCCCGAGTAGGCAGGTGTTTAGACTGCCGCCGGAGCTATCTCTTCTACCCACATGTTTCTATTTTTAGAGTGGGCTATTACAAATGGAAGTCAGTTTTAGAGATCATCTAATCAAGTGCCAACATTTCCAGGTGAGATTTCATTTATGTGTGTTTAAGGAAATATTTAGCCACAGCTCTACTGATGTGTTCTAGGCCTGCAAGCTAGTCAAGGGCAAAGCTGGTGTTTGGAAGCCCAGTTCTGACCTCTGGTAGCAATCATGACAAACTTATCTCAGAGAAAGCCTTATCTAGGCAAGTTCTCCAGGAGATGACGAATGTCATGTTGCTGGTGTCTTCTTTCTATAGGAACATGCATATCCCTTGTATATTTTCCTTACTGTCAAGCCTATTTCTGCTATGAAGGATATTGTTCCTTCTGAAAGACCATATGGCTGCATTTGGACTTTGAGTTCAAGTATTCAATGGGCTTCTAAAATAAGCAAATAACTAGTCACTTACCTAGCTGTGCTTATGTAAATTTGGATTCCTGTTGGGAGGAGAAAATTCAACAAAGTGGGCCCTGATGATAACCTTCAGAGTGTTAAGTTGCACATGAAAGGGGAAAATGAAGAAACGCTTACCTTAGACTCAGCTGAAGGTCTGTGCTTTCCCCTGACTGGCTTGGAAACACTGCTTGCCAGGGGGTAAATGGAGTCTGCTCACATGTAAAAGCTGGCAGCAGAAACAGAGCAGACAATCAGCTGAAGAGGTGTCTTGAAGAGGATCAAGATGCCATTAAGAGAGGGCTTCAAGGCCTTTGGAATTAGATGGAGAGAGGGTGAGTTCACTCTACATTTAATTCTTTACAAATATTTATAGTCATTGCTTGCCATCTTTGCTAAATTACTGTATTCTTGGTGCTGACTGATCCACCCACTACCACCACCCCAAACTATAGAATCACTTTTGGAAAACAGCTGATTAACTCTGCTGTTAGCTAGAGCACTGCTGGACATTTCAACCAACTGAAGGAGAGGAAGAAACTGAGCCAGAGGGTGGCTGATCATCTTAGCCCAGTTGGTAATGGTTTGGTTTTCTTTATACCTTTCGTTGATTATTCCTTATCACTTAGAGAAAGGCACTAAATTGTGCTTTATATTTTAGGATGAAAAAAATAGCTATGAGTTCAAATATTTTTAGCCCATGGGGACTTCAAGACTCCCTTGTGAAGATACAAGGAATAATTGGAGGGATTTATATGAAATAAAGTCTGATTAGATCCTAGCTTTAGGGCTATCTTTCTTTCTTTTCCTCTTCTCTCTAACCATTCTTCCTTCCTTCCTTCCTTCCTTCCTTCCTTCCTTCCTCCCTCCTGCCC
>PVJA010032371.1:0-24197 GCA_004027025.1 Myocastor coypus | reverse complement strand
AAAAAAAAAAAAAAAAAAAAAAAAAAAGAATGTTTAGTTGTGCAGGTCTTGCTTCGACTTACCCTTGACCACCCAGCAAGAAAAAAAAAAAAAAAAATCCCTGATTACAGTGCATGGGAAGCGGGGGTAGATTGGTGAGATGAGCTTTGGGAGGCTCAGATTCAATAGCCTCCGACGTCACGGGCTTCGCTGGTGGCACACTGCAATTGCAAAACCTTTGATTGTATATGTATCTGCTTCCTTTTAGTCCAAAGAGAAGTATATTCTTTCCTGTTTTTTTTTTTTCTTTCTTTCTTTTTTCTATGCAACATTGATAGGGAGGTGGGTCATGCCCACACACTGCACTCTATAGAGTGATTGTGAGGACAATGTGCAATATGTCAACTTTCGGGGAAGGAAAGGGGGAAAAGAAAAAAGGAAGAGTAATGTGGATTTAGAAAGGTTGATGTTTAGTTGTTTGATCAATCTTATATACCTATATGTATTAATCTAAACTGATCAGATGATGAAAATATGTAGTATAACCATTGTTGAATTTAAACAATAAAAGAATTGAAAACAAAATAAAAATAAAAATAAAAACCTGCTTCCTGAGAGTTGAGACTTGGCACTTGGGGAAGGATCCCAGCCACGCCCACCGGCAGGAATAAAGCTGCTCCTCGTTGGCCTCCAAAACCCTGGATGCTCAGTTTGCTGGCCCCAGTCTGTTGCAATGCTCACTGGGAGCTGTAAACAACTTCTAGGAGCTGTAAACAAACATTTTTTAATGAGCTATAACTAGTAAAGCAATAGTAATGGGGTATATACACCAAATAAAAATAAATGCTTATATAATGAGAACACAATTAAGATAATTGTATTTAAATAAATTAGAGGGTGAACGAGATAGTTCAGCAGGCTAAGCACCTGCTTAGGCAAGCACAGAACCCAGGATTCAATTCTTGGTACCCCATGCTGCCCTGGCCCCATCGCCAGGTGCACTAAGCCAGTGACTGAGTCTTGAGGTGGTGGTGCATGACTGTAATCCCAGCATTGCAGGGGCTTAAAACAGGAGAATCACTATAAGTTAGAGTTGTATAGTTAGACCCTGCGTAAATAAATAAATAAATAAATAAATAAATAAATAATAAAAACTAAAATAAAGTGAATTAGAATTAAAAACCAAACCTGTACTATAAAAATAAAAATCAAAACAGAAAGTAGATAATATAGAAGTACATATACGTTTAGAATGATCAATTTGTGTAATTCGTGGATTCTTTTTCAATCATGTAATTGACTCTTCATACATGCATTAAAATGATAGGGCTAGCGAGATGGCTCAGTGGTGTAAAGCTCCTGTTTAGGCAAGCTTAGGCAACCCCATGGACCATGGCTTCATCCCAGGCACCACAGGCTCCGCCAGCCCCACCCCTAGGACAGGCTGAGCCGGTCATAATATCATAAAATTAAAGAAAGAAAGAAAGAAAGAAAGAAAGAAAGAAAGAAAGAAAGAAAGAAAGAAAGAAAGAAAGAAAGAATTGTAAGTGCTTTGTATCCATGCATCTAAGATCAGGGAATGGAGTTGTAGAAGCAGATGGACAATTTAGGGCCATTTCAATGAAAAGTTTTGCTAAGAGTGGACAAAAAATGTCAGAAGAATAAAAACAGTAATAATTGTACTCATTGCCTCAGTGATCACTTTTTGGGGTTGCTCATGTGCTCAGTAATGTATCCAAAGGCATTCTTGCTTGTAGTGTGCGAGCTTCAACAGAAAGTGGAAATTATGTGCAATTGCACCCTTAAAGAGGGAGTGACGCATATTAATGTGAAGTTGCCTTTAAGTACAGTCATTATCCGATGATTACCATGGACATTTTGCTTCTTTCCTGCATGGGCACTCAAGTACCTGTTACCTATTTTATTTGTAAGGTTCAGAAGGCCTTTACTATACCGCAGCTTTTTTTTAATTACTTTTAATAAGAAATATCAATATGATAGTTTCACAGCACATTAGTAGTACATTCTCAATAAATGACACGCTGCATATTGTCTTCAGAATAGGAATAGAGAGCACAGGGTGTGGACATATGATACATTTTCGAATTGATATTGGTAAGGAATGAAAAAAATTGTTCTCTTTGAACAGAGAGGAAGTAGATGTATACATAGCCCAATGTTCCATAATTGTAGTGGGTTACCGGTGAAACTGGCAATGCTGGAGGTTGTTGATTTAAGCCTCTTACAGCTCATCAGTGCAGCTCTTTTTTGTTCTGAAACATGTCTCAGTGTGCTCCTTTCATCAAGATTAGTAGTGCTTTCCTCCCACATTGGCTCTTGGGAAGGAGCACAGCTCCTGGCTGTGCAGGGTCCCCAACAAAATGTATATTTCCTTTATGGAGCTGTGACAAATCTGAAATTACTGGGAATTTTTAGATTTTTAGTAACTATCATTAAAGTTCTAAAAATCTGCTGCTTCTCATTCTGACAAAGGTAGAAAGATCAAACTGAAGGAACAGGACTTTAGCAAAAATGTAATACCGTATGGGGTGATCTTGCATCTCCAAGATGCTCATGTGAGTCACCACAGGAAGTTCTCTCTCCATCAGTTTTCCAGCCAGCTTCTGCACAAAGCACCATGCGGCTCACTAGTCATGGAGTGACCTACTGCTCGACAGAAATGACCTACTTAGGGTGCGCAAGGATCCCGACAGCTGTGTTCTGAGCATCAGCTTGCTTACCATTTTAGGCAGAAGATTTCTTACTGAGTGTGATTTCACTGTGAGCTATTTAGCAGCTTCCCTGGATGGAGTCTGCATTTCTATGCCACTTACAAGAACATAACAAGATGCACACACTTGCAAATGATCCCTAGAGAGCAAAGACAAAAATTGACTTTGGGCTAAGAACCATTGCCCTAGAGTGAATTTCACTCCTGTCCTATAACATATATATTTACCCATCTCAAAGATACTTAAAATGTGACATACATATGACACACACACACACACACACACACACACACACACACATATATATATATATATATATGTGTGTGTGTGTGTGTGTGTGTGTGTGTGTGTGTGTGTCTGTGTGTGTGTCACCGTTATATGGCATATAACAGACACATTCTATATGCATATATATTATGACTAACATTAGTCACTCTGACAATTGAACAAACATAAACTTGCCCTTTATTTTTCCTTATTGTAATTTAGCTATTTGAAATATTGTAGTTTTCTCATCTCCTTTGGTTGTTACCTGTGGTTTTACCAAAAACAAATAGCATGGTTCATGGTTCTCAAAATTTTATATGAAGTCACATGACTGGCAAAATACTACTGGCCGCGAGCTAATAAGCAACACAGATAAGACCATGGAGGACATTTCTCTGCAAGAGCAGCTAACTGTTTCAGAGTGAACAGAAATGGGCAAAGTATGCCCTTCTTATTCTTTGTGAATCCCATATCACATGAAGAAATGCTGTTGTTTGTGTGTGTGTGTGTGTGTGTGTGTGTGTGTGTGTGTGAGAGAGAGAGAGAGAGTTATAAAAGGTGATGTACATTTGTAAGTATGAGGATTATAAATTAGCAATGGAGAATTTCACAAGTCTGTAAATGAATATGAAACATTAAAATGCATGTTGCCAGTCTGTTCAAAATTATGCACAGTTTTGGAGCCTATTCTCTAAATAGTATAATTAAAACTCGATTTTATACATTATCAAGGTGATAGATTGTGTCAACTGATATTCCTTGATCTTTGTTGAGCTTTTCACTTGCATATTCACACTAAAGTAAGGAGATTTGAGGCTTTTGATAATGTGAAATATAGTGCATCTAAGGCTGGCCTGATAGCTCAGTGGACAGAATTACCTGTTTAGGAAGAGCGCAGGAGCTGGGTTTCCACCCCCAGCTTGCTATTGCAACCCTGCCCTTGGGGCATGCTGAGACAATGAGACTGGGTGTCGTGATGTGCACCTCTAGTCCCAGAGCTTGGGAGGCTGGAAACAGGAGAATCACTAGGAATGTGATCCACCCAGTGATTCCCTGTGAATCATGTAGACCATGTCCTAACTACAGGAAGAAAAGAATTATAGTGCATCTTAGCTTTTTGTAAAGCAACACTCTGAATGGAGCAAAGTTATCTGATTAAGCTACAAAATATAATCTTTTATACTTTTATAAACTTACCTCATCCAGATAACTATCTGCCCATTGTAGAACTTGGAAATATTCCTTGCCTCACTTTTTTTTAAAGAACAAGAAACTATTTTTGTGAGAGTCTTATCAGATTCTCCATCATAAAAATATAACTTATGAGATAACTTGTTGCTCGAATTAGTTGTGGTAGTTGAATTTACCTTACAGAAACTAAATCAAATTAACTTCCTTTTAGAAATGTGGTTACTATTTGTGATGTTTATAATTCAGATGCAGAAATGTAGACAGTACACATAACAGAAGCAAAATACATGTGATTTCTTCCAGCATTCCCTCTTCCTCTCTGCATCCAAAATCTCATGACCAGCTGGCTGTAGAATTGCACACCTGTAACCTCAGCACTCTAGGAGGCTAAAACCAGAGGGTACAAAAGTTTGAATCCATCTGGGGTGATTTAACAATTTAGTAACATCCTGGGAACTAGTCCTTCATATATATATTCATTACATGTTTTTGAGATATTAGCAACCCCAATTTTCTTGCCGCCTTTCCAGTTTCTGTGTCTTCCTGCACAGAACTGTGGTAGGTTACATATGCTTGCACCTCCAATTCTCCTGTGTGCCCATCTTCTCACACCATAAAGAGTGCTCCCTAGACCTTAGGTTTGGGAAAATCACTTGATCTTGTTTTTTTGTTGTTGTTGGTTTTGTTTTTGTTTTTGTTTGGTTGGTTGGTTGGTTTTTTAAACTTTACCTTCTGAGAATCAAGCCAAGCAGTTATTCTCTTCACCACTTATTCAACTTGGTGAATTGGTTACGCTTTCTGGATTGGTCTTTTGATGTTTCCTTTTCCAACACCAGGATTTTGTTTCTTTCAATTTTGAAAGTTTGATTTTAGTTACATGTTTTACTGGTTGTGTGTGTTTGGCACAGCAATTAATATGTTTAGGTTTAGTCCACATTTCTGTCCAGTGCACTAAACAGAATCTATGCCACTGAGAGTAAAAATGAAACAGATCACCTTTGGTGTCTGTTATGAATTAAGTGTCCCTTCAGTGATGTGTGATAGATCCTGATATTTTTAGTAATATTATTGTTTTAGCATTGATGATTCTTCCGTTATTACTTGTTTCGATGACCTGGAAATCATTTCAGGTATTGTCTCTGTTCTTCAATTATTGTTCACCTACCAGATTTGGTTCAAATGGAGATACTCTGTGTAAAGCCCAAGCAGCTGCCTGTCAAGTTCACAGAATTCTACACCTTCTCCCCTTATCTTTGGCAAACTAAGGCGTGGAAGGAGGGAAACACTTGAACAAACATAAGTGTAAGCTAAACTGTCCAGTTTTATATTTCCTTCCAACAGAATACATTTGAGATCAAATCACTGCGCAGCAGTTTACCCTTACCGTCTAACAGGTAGAACAGGATTTTTCCAACCTCTTCCGAGTGCTTGTTTGGATGCCTTTCTGCGGAAGCTGTCCCTTGTTGACTTTACCTCTTATAGTGGTAGGAAGGAAAGCTGAATTATGCTAGCCCTTTCAAGAGGACAGAATCAGATTCTCTGCAACAAGACTGGGCAGCAGCCTGAACATGCTCTTACTTCCTATCTGAGTCTATGCCAAACTCTAGGAAAGCACAGGAGTAAGTTTCCTGTGTATCCTGAGCTTTGTGAGATAGTACAGTAATCCAGGTATTCCAACAGGTATTTCACACATAGAGTCACATTTAGTTGTAAAACTCTATTTGCGAGCAATCTTGGGGAGAGTTAACATAAAATGCTCGTGGTCACATAATTAGAAACATGCCATGAGCAATCTTTTTCTTGACCTTGCAGTTCAGAACAGTTTCATTATATCACTCTAAGGAAGGTAAGGTTTGCTTTGTAAGTAAAGCGGGCTTCAGTTTAGCATACATAATTTATTAATTATATAAATTACTGCAGTGCATAAATATCAGTGAGGTTTTAATCTTGATTTTGATCCTTTATTTCAATTTTTATGGAAAAATAATGGCATTCCCTTGAATTTTACATCTGACTATCTAAAAAGTGGGATTTTTAAATCAAGTGCCATGATTAATTTCATACTGTTTTCATTTTTAATTGATATTATATTTCTATAGCTATATATTCTCTATGATGAATGTAATCATCACGTATATCTAAACTGTACCAACAAACTTAATTACAAAAGTTGTTTTAAATACATTTGAGAGAATTATTCTTGATTAACTGAAATTTTGTATATCTTTGGTCAGTATGTTCTCAACCAACAAATGGTTTCATCTCAATTCATCTGTTGGCAAGCATTATTACATTTTGGTTTTGATTCAACTTTTAAAATGCCCACATATACTGGAACGAAGTGGTGCTTGTTTTTTATGCACCAGGTTGATTTCATTCAGCATATTAACACTTAGGTTCATCTATGTGTCATGGATGATGGAATTTTAGCCTTATGGTTAAAATTCCTATATATTCCTATCTATCTATCTATCTATCTATCTATCTATCTATCATCTATCTATCCATCCATCCATCTATCATCTATCTATCATCTATCTATCTAATTACCTCATTAACCAACCAGTGAACACCTAACTTGTTTCACACTGTGTTTATTTTAACATTGCAGTGAACGTGGAGTGGGGATATCTGTAGGCATCAATCTTAAGACAATTTTGATCACAGAAAATACTTCATACTCCAAGTAAAACAAAATTCATGCCCATAGGTTAGGATTAAAAGTTTCCCAGGCATCTCTCCCCCAAACACTCTCCTTCTTGGTTTCCCAGACACCTTGTCCCCAAAGTTTCTCCACCTTGACTCCACTCAGACACAAGCCCAAAACCAAAGAAAAAAAAATCGACCTGTCATTGACATGAGCAAGCAACCACAGAAACTCTCCTTTGTTAACATTCAAAGACCCCCACTGACCAGGTATCCCTGTCAAGATCAGCTCTCCTTTCACTGTGCCAGCCCACAAACGCTCCCCCCACAAACACAAAATAAAAACAAAACAAAACAAAAAAACACTATACCTTGCCTTGTTTGATACCAACTTGGTCTGCTAGATATCCAGACTGCTTGCTACCAATAAATCTTCTCATGTCAGAATGCCGACTGTGGCCCATAGCATGGGTTCATATCTAATATCTGAAATGTCAGGAACGGGATGCTTACCTATACTCAACTGTCTGAATCAGCCTCATTTAATTTTATTGTTTACTTGAGGATTTAAAGCAGTACAATGCTGGCAAAGGTAGAACTGGAATGCCGCTCTCTCCACTGAAGTTCTGGCCTGCTATTTCCTAGCTGCAGTATGTTAGCCTGTTTCTCTACTTCTCTGAGTTTGTTTTCTCCTCTAATAAAAGAAGATAAAAATAGACCCTACTACACAGTTCACTGAAAATTATGTAAAACAATGGTGGTAAATCTCTTACTTTGCAGTTGCTTGAATACAACTTCGCACCTAGAGAACAGTTTAAAGCAGAGCATCCTGAGCCCAGCTTTAATTAGTCCACCCATAGCTGACACAGTATTAAAGATTTGAGAGCCGGGAGTGGTGGCTCACGCCTGTAATCCCAGCACTCGGGAGGCTGAGGCAGGAGGATTGGTGCGAGTTCGAGACCAGCCTGGGCTACAAAAGTGAGTGCAGGACCAGCCTCAACTGCATAGCGAGACCCTGTCTCAAAAAGACAAAAAAAAAAAAAAAAAAGATTTGAGAATAAATACTTGTAAGCCTAGAAGTATTACAGCATTTTCTTTACAAAAATGCTGGACTGACTGATAGATGAACTGCTATACTTGCTATAAAAATTATTGGGGGTACATAATATATTATGGAAAGGTCCAGGGTGTTCAGAGTCTCACTACTAGTTCAAACTCAGTAGTGATCCACTTGTGTGCAACCTCCCAAGAGCTGGCATTATAGGCTTGTGCCACTACGCCCAGTCTCAATTGCCATCTCAGTGTGTATTATGGATATTAAATATTATATTTCTCTTGAGTCTCGAAACTGCTCTTCTTTTCGTGCTTTTGAGGATTTCTCTTAGGATGTTTACACTTAGTTAAATCCCATGTCCCCAAATTCCTTTGATTTTTATATTATTATTATTATTATTATCATTATCATTATCATTATCATTATTATTATTTAGATAGGGTCTAATCTGAGTCTCAGAGTTGCCCCACCTGAGATCGAACTTCTAATCATCTTACTTCACTCTTTGAAGGTTGGGATTATATGTGTGTGGCACAGCATCTGACCAAGATATGTATCTTTTCATAGCGACCATTCTAACAGATTGAGATAATAATTCATGGTACTGATATTTAATTCCCTTTTGTGATAAAAATCTGGAAAAAATTAATACAGCTTTTGCCTATTTGTATACTCTTTTCTGAGAATTATCTAGTCATGTGTTTTGTACACTTTTCATCAAGTTTCAAAGATGACAAACATATGTAATAGGGAAAAGACAGATTCTTAAATAGATGGTTTTGGGGAAAAGGAAATTTACATATGCAGAAGTTCAGTCTTCATCACACATCATGTACAAAGATCACTGAGAAATAGGTGAATCACAGAAAGATAAGCCTCTACATTTCAAAACTACTGGAAGAAAACATGAGAAAAGATCCATGCCTGAGAGACCAATAAGCTTTTTAATATGTCACCCAGAGCAGAGGCTGCAAAATAAAAATTAAGCAAGCAGAACTGTATTAAACCAAAAGGCTTCAGCACAGCCAAGTAAATAACATTTGTAATGGAAGAAAATATTAGCAAATGACATATCTGATGAGGGATTAATAGACAAAAAGACACAAACTTAATCACAAGAAAAATAAGCTTAATAATGAACATTTAAGTAACAGCACATTAAAAATGACATCATATTCAAAGTCTTTTTTGAGAAAGTGTTACACATAACAGTGGAAGGGAGAAGACGTTATCTTCTGTGCAAATGAGAACCACTTTGGCATTTTGTTTTGATAAAACTGAAGGGTGGTACAAGGAGTTTAGCATATATAACCTGAATCAGTTGTCTCCTTCAGATTTTGTTTTAATTAGCATTACAAAAGAGAAACATTGCATATATTAGGCATAATTTTTAACCTCAGAGAGAAAATGTTGCCTTTCGTTCCACAGCGAGCAGAAGTTGAATTATTATTTTAGCTCCAGGGAGGATATATTTAGGCTTGTTTGTAAAGCATAAATTAGAGTAAGAGCTATGGTGGCATGAGTTAGCTGGGTTACCAGGAGCCACTCTTCTCCTTCTGATTAATTAAGAAATCTGATTGAAGCATATGCATAGGTACATGTAAGCATCAGTAAAAATGTAAGTGTATTTATATAGAGTTGTATGTTTAATACATTTAAACTTCAACTTGTAGACATAAAGCCTTCTAGAGTAAATTTAGCCTGTCTGAGTTTCTGGTTATGATAAAAGAGTTAATAATAATAATAAATTCCTTTAACCTTGTGAGCCTTGGAAAGGTAATTAGTGCTAATTACAGTTATTTTTGAATAGTTCCTTTTCTGAAAAACAGCTTTCAGTGAGTGCTTGTTTTCATGAGAAAGAGCAATGGGTCTGTGGCGCTTTGAGAAGACATATGGTGCTCATCAGAGGAGCATCATGTTGGAGTGCAAGGCTGGGGCTCCCATTGTGACACAGTAGGACAAGGTTCTACAAAAGGTGCTGTTTTTTTGTCTGTTTGTTTGTTTGTTTGTTTTTGGTTGCTGCAGTGTCTTGCTACCCAACTGGTTTTTCAAAAGTAATTTTTCAAATCACGGACTAGAAAAAAATCCAGCTAACATAGTTTCTTAAAAATTGCCATAAAGCGACCACTTTGAAGACTTTCTTCAGAAAAGTCAGGTCTTCCTTAGGTTACATTCGGAGTCTTACCACAATGGAAGCAATTCACTCCTATATACCTAGAATCAGTCTGTTTATATCTGTTTGAACCTGAAATCCTTATTCTGTAAAGGAAGTTCTAACTTTCTTTAGTAAAAGGCGAAAGATTTATACGATCTGAAGAGAAGCCAGAGTATCTAACTTTCTTTAGGAAAGAGCTGCTTCACTACATTTAACCCTTACTTTGTGACTAAAATTGAGTTTCTAGCTAGCCAGTGGGATCTTTCTAATCTTCTACTCATAATGAATTAGCTCAAAGTTGCGCAAATGAAATTGGTGACAGTGAAGAGAACCAATTGTTGGTCCCAGTGGATAATGCATTTTTTTCTAATGCTGCTCATCTTTGAAACTCTTAGTAAACTCTATTCCCAAAAGATGCCCACCAAATAGAGTGTTAAGATTATAAATATAGCAAAAATGAAGAGACATTAATGCCCATTATGTGATTGGAGTTTGGGCTCCGCTAAGAAAGAAGACATTTACCTCTGTGCACTTTGAATTGCAGATACTATTCCTTCTCTTTCTAAATTCTGGAGTTCACATTCAATTCCTCTTCTTTCCAAAGGCAAAATATTCATTTCAAAAGTATTAGCTGAGAAATATTGTCCTGACTACTCTTTTGCAATTTTATAACTCATTACATCCAAGAGAATCTAGTGTACCATGAGATTAGAAGAGAATCTGTACAGTTGCTATGTATGTCACAGAATTTGGGGAAAGGTTCTTGTCAGAATCTTTTGGTATTTGTTGTAAACTGAGCTAACAGGAATAGCTTTCAGACTACATTTGAGCTTTAACTTTTCATGGAGCTGTGGTTATCACTATTATCTTTGTGCTCCTGAAACAATCTGAAAGCTTCTATCACCTCTGAAGTCTGCAGCACCCAGCTGTCTCCAAACCACCCTTCTTATATTTTCAAAGTAATTGCTCATGTTAGTATGATTGACAGAACTTAAATCTCGCACCCACACTTAGCTGCAAGGGATGCTTAGAATTTTAACCATTTTTATTTCTTCACTTCAAACCATAAACTAGAATTTTTTAAAAATGTATTTAGGACAGGATGTAAAGGGTCTACAGGGTCTCCCTGAGTAAATCAGCCTTGTAGTGATCCTCCTGTTTTAAGCCTCCCAAGTACTAGGATTATAGGTGGACTCTACCACACCTAGTCTCCACTGCTGTCTCAAACTGCCCTGAGGGTGGGGCCAGCACAGCACATGGGTGCTCTGCCTAGGTAGGCACTTTAGTCCACTGAGCCATGTGGCAGGCCTCAGAAGTAGGATTTTTTTTTTTTTTTTTTTTTTGTCTTTTTGAGACAGTCTCTCACTATGCAGTTCAGGCTGGCCTTGAGCTCACTTTTGTAACCCAGGCTGGTCTCAAACTCACACGGATCCTCCTGTCTTAGCCTCCCAAGTGCTGGGATTACAGGCGTGAGCCACCATGCCCAGCTCAAAGCTAGGATTTTATTTTATTTTTATTTATTTATTTATTTATTTATTTTTGCAGGACCGGGGTTCAAACTCACGACCTTGCACTTGCCAGGCAGGCACTTGTGCCACGGAGTTATCTCCCCAGTCCCTCTCAGAGCTAGGATTTTAAAACATATAAATATACATAAAAGGATAGAGGTTAACGTAAACATTCAGAGCTTACTCTGGCTATATTGTCCCTAATATAGATAATGTACAGTTGGCTGAGGAATGACTTCTTTCATTATCTGTGTAAGCAGTGGTAGCATCCAGTTGATTAAATCCATGAAGAGCTTGCAGCGTTGGAGCTCCAAGCTGACCTGGAGACCGCCATAGGCTGGATATACAATTAAAGAGATTCCTCAGGCCAGGAAGACAAAGGTCAGCTTTGCCTTCCAGAAGTACATATTTAATACCTTCATTTCCTGACACTGGCACACAGATGAGCTTTTCCTTTTAGGAAAATTAAATGCAGAGTAGCAGATGTTGACATTCATCTGGTATAACAGCTGAGTATAATCAGTTCTGATAATCAGAAAAATATAAAGCACAAATGATTGTGTTTTGAGTGGTGTGTCTTATTTTTCAATTTGGGAGGCTGCACCAATGTCAAGGTAGACTTTGTTAACATCTTCAACAGTCAAGCTCAGCAATAACACAACTTGGGCTTCTCTAGGTGCCTGCTTGGGTTTCCTAATTTTTGCCACCTGGGAGTTCTTTAAAGGCATTCTTCCATGGTGTGTGCCTTTTAGAAACTTGTTTTTCTCTTTATGGATCTCAGTGTCCCTATTTGTGGTGATGATGATAGCAGGATGATTACAGGACTAGGCAACTTGTGAAAAATCATCTCATATAATTTGGGGGGCAATGCTGAATATTCTGTAGAATTGCATTTAGTTCTACTTCCTGATCAATTATTTCTGAAATATTCCAAGGTTCGCCTTCCTTCTTATATGTTAATTTCGTATCTTCTAGCCCCTCTGGAGATTTTTAAAAATGAAATTTCCTCTAATTTTCTTTTCACTCCTTCTCTTATTGTGATCATCGTCAATACCGAGACTGGGAAATGAGAATAAGAGAGGCTTCCTTAGTCTTCAGCGTTGACGAATTCCCCAAATTCTAAATAAAATCTATTCATTTGTTTTGTCTTATTGTTCACCTCTCATTTTTCTCCTATCATTTTCCCACTTCATTTTTAGACTCAGAGCTGCACAAAATATCCACTTTCCTAAGCTGAATTTTGGAAATATAAAAACAACCGAGTGGATGTGTTTCCTGTTTCTTGTCTCTTTTCATTCTTATGCTTAGCTAATGGGAAAAGAAAGTGAGAAATGATAAATATTTCCATTATATTCGTCTTTATGGAAACTTAATATTATTTTTCTATCTACAAAGTTAAAGAAAATAAGGGTTAAAAAGCAAAATAATCTGAGTAGCAAAATCAGTAAGTGACAGCCTAGATTATAGTCTCAACGTGTTTCCAAAATCTATATTTATATTCATGTTGTCAGATTTGTGCTTTTTTTCTACTTCTCTTTGATGGAAAAGTAATAAATCTAGTTGTACTAGGTCCAGTTCTAGATAACAAAATTTTAATGTTTCTGCTTTGAAGTTATAAAAGCAATGTGTGGCTTAAAATATGTTAAATATAAATGTATTAAATAGTTGTATTCTTGAACCATGATTATATAATTTCCTCACAATAGTTTTAGAATCTTTGTAAACATTAAGCCTATTGAGGGTTGCAAAAATACTGTTTATAAATTTATAATGTTTGATCATTATTTTTTTAACCACATAAAGAAGACTTCTTTTTTTTAAAATTTTATTTATTTATTTATTTATTTATTTTATTATTTTTTTTTCCTTGTTTCAGAATCTTTGTTTGTTTATTCACTCATTTTTATGGCGGGCTCAGCCCACCCCGAGGGCAGGGCTGGTGCAGCATGTGGTGCCGGGGATCAAACCGCGGTCCCTGAAGCCGCCCAATCTTTCCCAAGCAGGCGCTTTAGACCACTGAACCATCCCGCAGGCCCCAAGAAGACTTCTTAATACTCTCCTTGAAATTTTATTTATCTATCCATCCAGATTTCACTAAGGACAGTAAAAATGGGGGCAAGGAAAAGAGGAACAAAAAGTAACATTTTATGGATATCTATTATAAACAATGGAACATATTTCCAGGGTATCCTAGGAACACTGCAGCGGATACTTTAGTCAACACTGTGGAAGAACATGCCTCCATCACTCTTGCTTTCTGGATATCTGGAGAGAAAAAACTATGATTACCACAGAAAAATGATGATTTTCAAAGTGGTTACTGTGTTGTACCCTATGCAAATCATTTGGCTGTTGCCTTTTTGGTAACTATCACCTTTTTGTCTAACATGTTCACCATGGTAGGCACCTCTGTTCCACAGAAGACATGATGAGACAGCTGTTTCTGACAAGGCTACTTTTGTCTGCAATACTGAATGCTTTTTTCCAGCGTCCAACTTGCAATAGTTACTTCTTTATTTCTTCATTATTTATTTGCACAAAACTGCCTTCTCTTCTGTGTGCTTTCTCTGATGGCACACAGCTTCTCCACGGAATTCAGCTCCTCACACCTTTTTGATTGGGTCATGGCCTGTAGCTCTAGGAAGCAGACTGTGACTGGAGCATGTCCCTGGTCAGCCTCACTAGTCCAGGAGAACGGGCTCTACATACCTAAAACTAAGGTAAAAGTGTTTGCCTGTGAAAATGAGAAAGTTTAAGGCTCCTGTAACACACACACACACACACACACACACACACACGAATGAGACCACAGACCAAACAACTGATACGTGTTATGTCATTGTGTGATCAACTAAATCTCTAAGACAGAAGTCATGTAGCAGTTGCTGAGTTAAAACAGATTTACCATAATAATACTGTAAAAACATACATAAGTTATAATTAAAACTCAAGCTTCTATAATATTTAGACTCAACAGTTCAAACTAGCTGATCACTCCCAGTTGAGGAAACTAAAGAAGCAGTATATGAAAGAACATTTAGCAAAGGAAAGGATAACAGATACATTTTCTATTTCATTAGGGAAAAAGAAGCTAGAGAAATAAATTGTACAGCTTTGATATAATGCTGATGCATTTTAAATTTGGCACTGTGGCCTCTCTTCATTGTGATAAGGCCCAAGACCAGTGTCATTTGTTTCATTCTGTTTGTATCACTCTATCTCTTGAAATCTGTCTGTTTTGAACCCTGTGTTACTCAGTAGCACTTAGCATACACAACTTTGAATTATTGTTTCTCCCTGTAAGAATCCAATCTCTGCTATTAAGCAATGATATAAATTAGAAAGCTGACACCGGATATTAATTATTGAGCTCTAATGCCATTCACCTTGGCGACTCACAATAAATGAAGGATGCTGCTAATCTGATAATCAAATTTAAGCAATACACTCTGTGAATGAAATTCTATCATTTTATTATCTCTTGTGTAAGTTTTCATGACTGCTTACAATGCTAAAAGACAGAAAAGTGCAGGTCAATCTTATCAATTATTTTAGTTCTTTGTATTAATGTCTATGTGACAATTTTTATGCACATAGATGTACACTGTTAAAATAACGGATTTACTATAGTACAATAAGGATTTACTATTTTTTGAGCATTTACTACATAGTAAGTACTCTGAAAAACATTTGTTTATATCTCATAACTACCATATAAGGTCGTATTTAACTGTCCAAATGGATACAAGGAAACTGAAGCAAATAAAAATACAAACAGTTGGCTGAGTACTACAAAGAGGGTGATTATTACATCTGATTTTTAATCATTATTTTATTATTTCCACGCACAGAATTATGTGCATTTTAACCAGTCTTCACAGCTAAGATAGAATATATCTTTATTTATGTAATAATAAAATAATACCCTGATAACAAGTCTTTAAACAGCTAATTCAATAAACAGTTAATTTATTGTTTCAGAAAAATTTTGATGTGCTTTTCAACTGTATTGAATAAGCTTGGACAGACTCCCTAATTTCATTTACTTAATTATGCAGGTAAAGCAAAAAATAAACCAAAACTACACTAGAATGTATTGAACCAGCCCGCAAGATACTTTTGCCACCAATACGAAGAGAGCTTTTCTACCTATAAGTATCTTCACAAAGAACTTCAACAAGATAGGGTAATAAAAACAAAACTTGATGATGACTCTGTCAAACTTGTGACTTCAATTTTGAGTGGTATTTAAGAGTGTAAGGTAAAGTTTATAGCAATGTCTCTCATTACTTTCTTTTCTCTACAAGCATAAACAATTCAATAGTTCTAATGAAATTTACTTATGACTTTTCATTGAATTTGAGGTGAGGGGTCCAGCTTTGAGCCTGGTGACAAGTCACGTGGTATGAGAAGGGTTCACATTGCTACTTAGTGGTAACTTTGATAGATTCCTCATCATTAGTCAAAAAATAATATGACTTATTCAATGTTCATACATCAGGGATTCAAAATGTTATTTTTAAATAAATGAGAGTCATTTGCAAATCAAGCAGGAATCTGCTGGATGCCCCAGCCATCTAGACAGGAAGCATCTTACTAAAATCTCTGTTCCTTTTCCATCATGCCAGCTTTCTATTACACATTCCACTGGTTCAGCCTCCAGCTTGCCCATCATATTCCAATTCAGGAGCTAAAATGCACCAGTGACTTCACTTGGAAGTACAACCAGATGTTCTTGCAGCTCCTGGGCAAGAATACATTAACATTTTAAGTACTAGGAAATAGCAAAGTGTAAATATCATCTGTAGTCTCTGATTTGTATCATGAGTTCTTAACGGATGTTATAAATTCATGATGAACATCCAAACTGTAAGACATACAAAGGAGCCAGACTGACAAAAGTTACAAGCTCAGAAGGATTTTGTCAGCGTGAGACACCACTCAAGTGAACAGTTTGATGTTATTGTTTCTCGCATTCTTGCATATTATATTGGTTGTGAGTCTTGGAGAGAAGCATTTGAGCCTGTCTTTCAGAGTTCACTGAGATGTGACAAGAATTTACTACAATGGTGAATCACTTGTCTAGCAAAACAAGTGTCTCGACTTTCGGATGACTTGAGTATACAACACTGAGGAAATCATATTAAGTTCACAATTGTCGCCTGTCATGAAAGAAGTGCTTGTGTACTTATTTCCAGTCCAGGTTAACTACATGGCTCACTTCCTTATGGTTTCTATTGGTTTTGTAACTAGGTTTCTGCTTTCGTGAACCTACCTCTACTCCAATCCTACATTGTCTTATAGCGAGTATGTGCCTATGGTACAATGAGTTTTCCAAAATCAATCAGGGTAGATCTCTATTTGATCATATTACCTTCGAATCTAGAAAAAAATAATTTTATCACCTATCTGAAAATATGTTGAGCTGAATCTAAAATGCACCAATGCCAGTTATGTGTGTTAATATCTTTGGGAAAAAAATAGGAAACAAATTCTGAAATGCTCACTGAAAAATAATCACATATGTGCATAATTCATTGTCGAGTTAAAAATAATGAAAGATTTAATTGAAAGACAAAATTAGAATTCACAAGGTACGAATTTGCATTTCTCTATTATAACCCTTTGATCTATGATTTTATAGGTTGTCTTCATTTAAATTAATCTGTCAGAACCACGGAAAAGAAGAGATTGAAAGCGATAAGCATTTGCCCTCATAAATCTAGCCTGAGCCACTTGTAAAAATTCTAATCACAGTGATTTTTCCAAATTGGCATTTCATTTTAGCATTATTTTGTGGTGAACTTCTTAACACAATGAAAATTTGTGTATCTAAAATATACATTTAGGCAAACATTTACAATTTATTGAACTGAATTTCTTTTTGTATTTGTTTGAGAAATTCCATGGCTCAAATAATTAAAAATTACTGACAACAAATGAAATGTACTTTGATCAAAAGTCTTTAGTGTAATATTTGATCAGAATTGCCACAGGGACCAAACCATGTGTTTATTTAATATTTTAAAGATTTTATTGATAGTACAAAATAGCATTAAAACAGAAAAATTAGAAGTGATACAAAATTTTGCTTAACAAAATAATATTAATTTCACAGTATTTGTTTTAATGCACTATGTTGTCTTCAAATTAGTTGTTTGTATTGCCAAACATATATACATATAAAATTAAAAGAAGCAAGAAAAAATGAATAAAGCATATAAGAAATTAAGAAGGGCAAAATATTAAAGAACTGAAAAAGAAAGGAAGCAAAACCAATGAAGCATTAAATTTTACATCTAGGCAGTTATAGAGATTCATACCTATAATCCTTGCATTTGGAGTCTGAAACAGAAGAATCCTCCAGTTCAAGACCAGCCTGGACTAAATAGTGAATTCAAAGTCACCCTCAACTGGATTGTGAGATGGTATCTCAACAAAACAAAACACAGGACAGGTCAGATAACTCAGTGGATTAAAGTGCCTACTTAGACAGACCCAGGCACCTGGGTTCAACCTCCAGTATACTGTGCTGGCCCTGTCCCCGGGAGTCTACTGAGATGGTGAATAAGATTGGGCATGGTGGCAGGCATGGGCCTGTAATCCCAACACTTTAGAGGCTGAAAACAGGAAGATCACTATGAGCCTGATCTGTGCAGTGAGACCCTGTACTAAATACATAAGTATGTACATACATACATATATAAAACAAAATACTTTATTTTCTGCTTGCTTTTCTGCTTTCATTTATATTCATATGAAGACATGAATAAAGTACATACTTGAAGATATTATAGTGGTGAGAATGAAAACATACAACTACAGTGGAAATCAATAAGGTTCTTAAAAAAAAAAAAAAAAAACTTGATTCAGAAATTCCTTTTGACTCAGTTTTTCCCCAGGTAGGTGTCATCCCAGAAGATTTAAAGATACTATATTACATTGACACAAGCACACTCATATTTATAGCAGCACAATTCATACTGAAATCTTGGAATCAAGCTACATGTCCATCAATAGCTATATGTGTGTACACAAAAATGTGTTATTTTGTCACATAGAAGACTATACATGAGTCACTTTCAGGCAAATAGATGCATCTTGAGATGATAATTTTATGTAAAATAAGTCACGCATGCAAGTTCAAATATCGTATGATTTGTTTTTTACAAGAAACCCAAATTATATATAAAAATGAACAATGATAGGATAGAAAATAGATATTGGAAAATACAGAGGTAGATCTTTTTCAAATGAGGCCAGGAGGAAGAAGGGGAGTATGGGAGGGAAGGAGAAAGAAAGAGGAAGAAAAACAACTGAGATTCAGTACATGCATGCACTAACTCCACACAAGGAAGTTACCAGTATGCACTGAAAAGTGATAAAAAAAATTGGCTAACAAAATATAAAAACCAAGGGGGCCAGGGAGATGGCTCAGGGGCATAAGTGCCTGCCTGGCAAGTACAAGGTTGTGAGTTCAATCCCTGTTTCCGCAAAAAAATAAATAAATAAATATTATATATATATATATATATATATATATATATATATACAAAAAAATATTAATTCATGATGTTTGCTCTAAGTAAAGTCACACACAAGGAAGAAATTCATATAGAATACTATATAAATCTATAGAACATGTGAATCCTCACTAAATGAGGCATGTAAGTTAATTTACAAAGGGTTGGCATTAGAAAGACTTGCTCATGTTCTACATATTGAGGTAAACAAAGTGAGAGCAAACAAAGATGAAAACATTGAAGCTTCCTTGAAGAAATGGCAGAAGTAGCCTAAAGTAAGCTGATGGGCAGGGGCAGATGCAGGGGCCTTGGTTGGATCCCTAGCCTGAAGGGCTGGCTCTGCCCCCAGCGGACACTGAAACAGGACTGAGATGAGGCATGATGGCGTGTGCCTGTAATGCCAGTGCTTTGGAGGCTGAAAAATAGGAAGGATTACTACAAGTCTAAGCTGTGTGGTGAGACACCGTATTAAAATACAAAATGATAAATAAATAGACAAATAAATAAAGCTAGGCTGAGAAGATACAATTCAAATATCACAGATAAGATTATGGATAGAAACTTTAGACAGACCCAAGGTACTTTGGAATAGAATGACAGTCATGCCATGACTGCATTGGAAGTAGGCTAAAGCTAGAGGTAGCAAGAGGAGAAATACAATTTCACCTGTAATCTTGACAAGTCAATTAATGTAGCCTCACTTAAGGCAGATTTAAGGCAGGTAAGCTACTAGGAAACTCATGAGTGGGGAAAAATGAAATCACAAGCCTAGGTAATGACAACAAAGGCTCAAAGTAATACTCAATTTCAAGAGCCACTGCAGGAGTAAATTTGACAGGAAAATATTGCGCTATCTTGGGAGAGAAAAGAATTTAAAATGACACTTAGACTTTGAACTTGTATAGAAGAATGACAGGACAATTAACAAAGAGGAAAACAGCTAACCATTAGTTCCCAGTAGGTCAACTTTACCAGTAGCTTTCTGAGTAACACTATTGAAGATTGTGTGATCAAATCTAAGCTTTTGCAAAAGAGCAATGTGATGGGTTATGTTTGTTTGCCCCAGGCAAAGAATGAGAAAACATTTGTATGAACATCAGATATTTACCATGCTATGTGTGCTATCGTTAAAGAGAAAGCAAAAAAAGGCAGAGGAGAAATCTAATTTGATGGATCACTTGGCATATGAACAGCTGGTTAAATATTCCTAGGATTATATACCCCAAACCATTTTTCCCTATCAAATTGCTATGTCAGAATAGAGTAAATGAACAAATCAGATAAAAAAATCTGATAAACTTCCTTGGGCACAATAAAATTATTAGAACATTACATACAGTCAATGGGTAATTCCACCACAAAAAGTACATGTTCTTGATACAAAACAGTCTATGTATGTAAATCCACATGTTTCTACACCAAGCATGTTTTATGAAGCCTGTTCACATTTTGTAAAATAGTTGTTAGAGAAAAAAAAAAAAAAAGTCACCTATAAAGGAAAGCTCATCAGAGTAACAACTAACTTCTCAGCATAAAGCCTCAAGTCAAGAAGAGGTTAGAGTGAAGTATTTCAAGTTATAAAGGAAAATCATCCCAGATTGATGTACACTGCAAAACTATCTTTACAAACTGATGGAGAAATAAGATACTTCCATGACAAAGAACATCTGAGAAAATTCATGACCACCATAAGCACTCGCAGTAAGTACTCCAAAATGTTTTTTGGGGACACTCTAGAAAGAGATAACAAGGACTGTAACTCCGTGAACACCAACAGAAGGAATCTATCAGGCAAGATAAGCAATTAAATACAGGGAAGAGAAAAGAAAGGAGAATAAACAGCAGGAAAAAAAAAAAGACAAGGGGAAGTCAGTGCATATCAGTCATAACTAATAATGTTAATGGTTTCATTTCACCAATAAAATGACACAGACTGGCAGAATGGATGAAGAAGAAAGATTTAAGAGTGTCGTGCACACAAGAAATACATTTAATTTAAAAAGAAATTCATACGCTGAAAGTGAAAGATGAAAAGCAATATTTCACGTGACATGAACCCAGAAAAAAGAAGGGGTAGCTATTCTACTGTGGACAGAGTGAGTTTCAAGCCACGACTGATGAAGGAAGTCACTACATCTTTGTAAAGGGAACAATTCAAGAGGAAGATATATAAATACGTATGCACCAAATATCAGTTCATCCAAATATATAAAACTAATATTAACAGGCCAGAAAAATCAAATAGGCACTTGTACAATTGTATTAGAAGACCTTGATAACCCACCATTACAAAAAGACACATAAATTAGACAGAAAATCAACAATAAAATGTTTGAACTGAAAAAAAAAAAAAAATAGTAGGCAGATCCAAGCTCATAACCAAAATAGCTGACACTTATTTGTGAAAGAGCACTGATCCTATTACATAGATGAGATAGTTAAGTAACATACCAGCTTGCACTACTAGTAAGTTGCAGTGAGAATTTTTTCTTTTCTTTTCTTTTATTATTATCAATTTTTTTTTTTTTTTTTTTGTACTTTAAGTAAAGGTCTACAGGGTGATCTGCCTGTTTGCAGCCTCCCAAGAGATGGGACTACAGGTGCGTGCTACCACGCCTAGTCTATAATGTGAGAATTTGAATCAAATAAAATAAGTTTAATCAAATTAGAATTACTACAATGTCCACGGCTTTAGCCAATACAATATAATGGCATATATGTCATGTATTATATACGGAAGTCATCTTTATAAAAGCCTATGTGGATGTTCCCAGGGGAACATCAGCATGGCATGAAGTTGTTAATGTAAAACCAAATAGAATTGCAAATGTCAGAATCAGATAAAAAAGTGAAATGATTGGAGCCAGCTGGGCAGAGCGGAAGCAGGTCATGCATATGCCGTAGAAGAGTAAGAACTCATCAAAGCAACAGTACTGGACACCTGTTGAGAGTGTTTAATCAACTTAAAGTGATTCTGGAAACCCAAACTGCTGTGGCCAATCCCTCTATTTTCCAATACTGGCAAACAAGAAATAGTAGTTTCAGGATCATGTAGCTCAAGAAAAAAAGGACAAGTGTTTGTGTACATTGTAGCGACAGACTTCTAAACGAGCACAGGGTACAGAGGGGTGGAGTACTGAGCCACTGGACTTAACAGTGGCAACTCTGCTAGACACTCCAGAGAGACTAAGGCCAGAGTTTCTTTCGTTTGTTTTTACTATAGTTATAAATACACATCGATTGGACTAACCAATGAGTGTTGTGGCTTTTTCATACATGCACATAATATACTTTGATTATGCCTTCTTTCCATATTTCTCTTATACTCTTTCCTTACCCATCTGAATGTACTTCTAAGATACTAGGATCTATATAGGCTTTGAAACTAGCCTATAGGGCTGGGGAGATAGCTCAGCAGTCTAAGCCCCTGCCTGACAAGCTCAAGGATCCAGCTTTGACACCCCATACCATACGATGTGCTGGCCCCAAAACCACACAAAGTGGCACACAACAGTAATCCCAGAGCTGGGACAGTTGAGACAGGAGGGTAACTATGAGTCTGAGCTACATAGTGAAATTCTTTACCAAATAAATAAAATCAAAGATTTGAAAACAAATCAAATTTAAAAGATGTTATAAAATCTTGGGAAATACTGTTTTCTCATCATTTTATATGATCATTATTGAAATATTTATGTGGAAAAAAAAAAACTTTTTTCCTAAGAGTCCTTAGTATCTTACCAAGTTTATCATTCTTTTTCATTTTCTCCTGCTTCTATTTGCTTGTCTGCTTATTTGTTTGTCAGTTTATAATACAGTGCCTAATTATACTACAGACCAGGTTTGACCTGGGTGCGTAACCCAGACTGGTACCTAACTCGGGATCTTTCTGGTCAGCCACACAGAGTTCTGGGATTATAAGCTTGCACCACCACATCCAACTTTATGTGATTTATTTCAATTTTCTTTTTTTTTTTTTTTTTTTTTTTTTTTTTTTTTTTTTTTTTTTTTTTTTTTTTTTTTTTTTTTTTTTTTTTTTTTTTTTTTTTTGTCTTTTTGAGACAGGGTCTCATTATGCAGTTCAGCCTGACCTTGAGCTCACTTTTGTAGCCGATGGTCTCGAACTTGCACCCATCAGCCTACCTCAGCCTCCCGAGTGCTGAGATTATAGGTATGTGTGCCACCACGCCCAGCTCCCATCAATTTTCATTTTTAATTGAAATTGATACTGTAAGAATATTTCAGATTTCCCCAAGTTAGTAAACGATTTCTAAAAATATAAACTCAAGAAGAAGGTTAAAGTCATCTAGAATTTAAAGCATTTTTCTCCAGTTGTAAGATAATTCTAAAACTTTAAAAATGTCTTAGATCACAGCTGCCTCAAACAGTGGCTGAATTCACAAAGAGTTTGCACTTAAATGATTTAAAAGCTTCTGACAACTTAGTTCTCTAATCTTGCTTTTGAGAATTCATCAAAGCTCTTGAACATTTACACCGATCACAGGATGTTAGAGGACATTAAGGTCTTTTGGATTCTATAATTATGTCCCTGCCAAGGGCCAGTTGGTAGGGAGTTTCTTAGCAGTTGATAGTACAGGGAAAAAAAAAATAAATAAACAAACAAATAAGTAAAGGAGCTTTATGAGACTTAGAAAGTGTTTTAGTAGATGTACCTCCATTCATACTAATACATTTCTCTATTCAATTTCCTATCAGAAAGCTATTTCTGATCTGTATGAAAATATCTACAAAAAAAAGAAAATACTTACAGCATAATATTTCCTGTGCATTTCTATGAGCACTTATTTAGTTTCCCACAGTTTAACCATCACTGTGGTGGAATATTTAAGTTTAGTGCTATCAAATTTTAAGACATAAGCCGGGCGTGGTGGCTCACACCTGTAATCCCAGC
The DNA here is from genome assembly GCA_004027025.1 of Myocastor coypus. Classification (NCBI taxonomy): domain Eukaryota; kingdom Metazoa; phylum Chordata; class Mammalia; order Rodentia; family Myocastoridae; genus Myocastor; species Myocastor coypus. The sequence continues at coordinate 230 of PVJA010032371.1, read as the reverse complement.
ACTTGGGAGGCTGAGGCAGGAGGATCAGTGTGAGTTCGAGACCAGCCTGGGCTACAAAAGTGAGCTCAAGGCCAGCCTCAACTGCATAGCGAGACCCTGTCTCAAAGAGACAAAAAAAAAAAAAAAAAAAAAAAAAAAAAAAAAAAAAAAAAAAAAAAAAAAAAAAAAAAAAAAAAAAAAAAAAAAAAAAAAAAAAAAAAAAAAAAAAAAAAAAAAAAAAAAAAAAAAAA
>PVJA010032370.1:0-24195 GCA_004027025.1 Myocastor coypus | reverse complement strand
ATAATCCCATCAGTACTAAAACCCATAATCCCAGGGATCATGGATCAAGTCTCAAACTCTAGAAGTCCCCGCCCAATGACTCCATGAGGCTTTGGGGGGACAACTAGACATAAATCATAACACCTTCCCTTCAGCTAATCTAGCTCATTTTGAAGCAGAGTTGGGGCAGTGTAATTTTAAAGCGTGTTTATTTTCTCCCATTCTTATGGGAAGTTATATGTGTGTTTTCACGGGCTCCTTTAACTTGGAGCCTTCCACAGAACTGAGCAGACCTGAGAGGCTTTGCAGAGGACCCCTTGGGCCAGAACTGCTTGGCTCTTTCACCGTGGTGCCCCTCCCCCCAGGAGACATTACACAATGGGGAAAGGGTGGCTTTACAGCTCTGTGAATATAAGTGAATTATTATTTTTTTAACTTGATAATTTATCTAGGATATGAAAGCTTGTGAAAGGGACAAAAATACAGGCTTGGAAAAGCCTAGGAGGAGAAAGTCCCTATTTAGGATTAGTATTCTTTGTGTAAAATGAGTTATATCTGGCTATATACTCCCTTAGTTCAACCCTTTGTAGTTGCGGCCAATCTGAGATGCCAACTGCTTTCTATCGTTAAGGGGCACCACCTGGTTGTCACCTTCCTCCCTGTCTAACCAGCCTGTTTGTGGCCAGGTGAAACTTGGTGAGAATTGAGCAACTGTGTATTGTTGATTAAGATAAAGAAGCATGGAGCTGATTTCCGGTTCTTGGAAAGAACAAAATATTTGACCTTTTGTTTTGAAGACGGGGTCTTAATATTGTTACCCAAACTGGCTTAAAACTCCTGGGTTCCAGCATCCTCCAGGCTCAGCTCCCGAGGAGCTGGGACGACAGGTGCTTTGCCTGACCCAACTTGACTTAAAAAAAAAAAAAAATTTCTGCCGGGCGTGGTGGCTCACACCTGTAATCCCAGCACTCAGGAGGCTGAGGCAGGAGGATTGGTGCGAGTTCGAGACCAGCCTGGGCTACAAAAGTGAGCTCAAGGCCAGCCTCAACTGCATAGCGAGACCCTGTCTCAAAAAGACAAAAAAAAAAAAAAATTTCTTAATGTATTTAGTACAGGTCTACAGGGTCTCACTACACAGATCAGACTCATAGTGATCCTCAGGTTTTCAGCCTCTCAAGCGCTGGGATTACAGGTGTGCACCACCATGCCCAGTCTCACCACACCCAGTCACTGTCTCATCTCACCCACGTGGGGAGGGCTGGCATGACTTGTGGTGCAGCGATCGTATGCCAGCCACTGTGCTCTGCCTAAGCAGGCTCTTTAGTCAGCTGAGCTAGCTGGCCAGCCTCAGCCTGATGTTCTTAATCCTGTGCTTAATCCCTATTTGAAGTTTTTAGTCACTCAATGTTGATTTCATTAAATATGTTTATATAATTTTATGTGTCTAGTAAACATTTTGTTGTATCAGATACTTAGTTTTTGATATCTAGAGGTTTGTTTACAGGCCAAATTCTAGAATAGCGGCTTGAGTAACTGAGAATGAGATTTCCAGTAGAGTGTTTACCAACTTTTCTTTTTGAAACAGACTCTGTGTACTCAAGGCAGGCCTTGAACTGAAGTGATCCTCTTGTCTCAGCCTCCTGAGTTCTGGGATTGTAGGCATGAGCCACCATGTCTGTCTCTCTTGTCTTTGTTCAAGACTGGGGAAACTTGATGAGACAAAGGATAGAATTTATTTTGCATGGATGAAACAAAATACAAAGCATATTTCCATTTGTCCCTATAATCTCAGAATCTTGCTCTAGTGATGTTCATTTCCACAGTGCAGTGGACAATCTCCCTGATGTGTGCAGAGCAAAAAGGATGTACATTTTGTTACTTTGCTGTCAGTCACTGGCCCTTCATCTGAGTCTTTTTAAAGACATATGTAAAGGTGATACTACCACATGTGGTAGGTAGTTTCAGGTTATAAGGAATCTGGACTATAACCTTACATAATGAGATGACTGTGACCTCCCCTGACAAATTTCCTCCTCAAACCTCCTCCCAGATACAGATGAAGGCAAGATAATTACTGCATTTGTTCTCAGTTGTCATGAGGTGAAGGTGTCACTTGGAGCTGGGTGGTCTTTGGGGTTTAGTAGAATTCTGGCGTCTTCAGCAGGAGGTTGATGTTGCTGTGTTGTCCCAGTGACTCCATTATTTCCTTTCAATTGCACACCATGGTCCTATCATTGCCAACAAATTCCTGTTGTAGAGTTTGAGCTATCTCTGAACGTTGAACTGCTGCTGCTGAACGCTTAGGTTAGTGGTGGTGAATTTATGTTACTGTGTTTTTCTTTTAAGATACTAATGTATGAGTTGTGTTTTTTTTTTTTTAAAAACCAAACCTCCATATGCAGGTTTAATTGCAGTGTTGGCACTTTGCAACAAGTGCCTTTGGGTTGCTGTTTGGCACTCGGTCTCTAAAAGTTTTGCCATCACTGCTTCAGGTGATTGCTTTAGTATCAGACTTCCATTCTAGTCAGTAACAAGAGTCCCTGTGATGGAAAAATCTTGGGATTACTTAAGGGACCTGTTCCACAAAGATTTGTAACTATAGCAGACACTACAGAGCTGCTCAGGGTGGGAACAATCCAAGTTGAACATACAGGCTTATCATTCCTGGTCTGAGAAATATAAAATCTGAAACACTCCAAAATCTGAAACTTTTTGAGCCCTGAAATGTCACAAATAGTGGAAAGCTCACCTGGGTCACAGTCAAAACATGGTAACAACCAGACCTGGTGAGACATGTCTATAATCCCAATTCTTGTGGAGGCTGAAGTATGATGATCACAGATTTGAGGTCAGCTGGGACAATTTAGTGAGACCCAGCCTCAAAAAAGGGCTGGGGGCAGGGTAGGGACTCCAGGGAGATATCTACATGCCCACCTGGCAAGTGCAAGGACCCCAGATTTGATCCTTGGCACCACATGCTGTGCAGGACCCAGAACCTTGCTTTTGCCATGCAGAACTGAAAAACCAGGTGTGATGGCACACATCTGTAATCCCAGTGCTGGGAAACTGAGACAGGAGGGTCACTAGCAGTCTGAATTCTGTAGTGAGACCCTGACATCCAGTAAATGAATGAATGGATGGATGAATGAAAAAATTACCTTCATGCTTTATGTATAGTGAAACAAATTAATTTCATATTTAAACTTGGGGTATGTCCCCAAGACTTCTTATCATCTACGTACAGATATTTTGAAATCAGGAAAAATCTGAACTCTAATAAAACACTTCTGGTGTCAAGTGTTTTGGATAAGGGGTACTCAGGCTGTAGTTCAAACTGTCTAGGATCATCAAAGGAATAATTTTTCATTTCCACATATCTCAGTTGATATTTAAAAACTCATATGTCCTTTAATAGATTAAAAAGTCTAAACTGATGAAGGTTTTTTTGGTTTACTTTGTGGTAATGTGAACACTTAAAAACTTGATAGAGAGGCAGGCTCGGTGACACATGCCTGTAACCCTAGTAGGAGGCTGAGGCAGGATGATCATTGTTACTGGATTAAAAAAAGTTCTCAAAATAGTTTTTAAAAATAATAGAGTTGAGTTTGGTGATACTTGCCAATAATCCCAGCACTTAGGAAACTGAGGCAGGAGGATCACTGCAAGTTCAAGTCCATAATGAGCCCAGCCTGAACTATATAGTGAGACCCTATCTCAGAAAACCAAATAGACAAAAACCACACATACACAAAAATGCATTACATGATAATATAAATAACAGTGGATCTTATTTTCAAATTTCATGAGAAGAGTAACATTGTTAGACGTTTTTACGAACTTTATCAGATTTAATATAAGATAAAGGTTCTCACGTTAGCTTTTGCATTTTATCAGTCACATTTTTACACAGTATGTAGTTTTAAATTCCACTGTATGGTAGTGAGAAAATGAGAATGAAAGATTCCTAGCCTTGTGGTATTGTTTGAAAATAAACATTTCCAAGCAATTTGAACATCATTAATATTTGCTTTACAAAGATGCCTGACAGTTACTTAAGGACAATTTAAGAAGCCTTGGACATGTTACTACTTCTAATGTTTTAGCCACTTATAGTTTTCCTTAATGTAATTGAACTTATTAAGTTCTACTGAAAATGTGTTGGGATTGATTTTACTTGGAAGTCCATTAAGTTGATTATTCAAGACATTTGACATCTTCAGGATGTGAATTATTGCACCCATGAAGTACATTGGATGTAAACATGTTGTGACAGCTATTGTTGTGGGTCCTGTAAATATAGTGATAAGCAATAAAAGTTTTATTTTCTTCATTTGAGTCTTTATTTCTTCATTGCCTTTTTCCAAGATATCAAGGTTTTGGTTGCTATTAATATAATAATTTTCCTTTGTGATAGTGTAGCTTTTCAAAATAGTTACCTCTGACTGACCAATGTAGTGAACCCCCATTATTATTGAAAGTAGTTGTAAAAGAATGAGGGATAAACTTTGGATGGATTAGCAGTTGGTAGTAATGTGTCAAAAATAAAGAGAACAATGTGTCTGCAGAGTTCAGGATGTTTTATTTGGTGACACAGTGACTTCTTTTCCTTCCCTTTCTAATGTATACCTTGTACCAAACATGTACCATTGATAAATTACAGTACGAGATATACAGACAAGTGTTTCATGAAGCAGTATTTATTGAAATTACAGTGTACTGCATGTCCCAGCAGTGACAACTTGTACATAATTTCAATAGTGATAATATTAAATGAAGAATGAGTGCTATAACTTGTTTGATAATCTAGGAGGGATATTTAGTGTGCTTACTAATGTAAGAAACTTCTTTATCTAAAGATAGACTTTCCTGGGCCCGGCGGGATGGCTCAGTGGTCTAAAGCCCCTGGTTGGGGAAGCTTGGGCGGCTTCAGGGACTGCGGTTCGATCCCCGGCACCACATGCTGTGCCAGCCCTGACCTTGGGGTGGGCTGAGCCGGCCATAAAAATGAGTGAATAAACAAACAAAGGTTCTGAAACAAGAATAAAAATAATAAATAAAATTTAAAAAAATTAAAATAAAGATAGACTTTCCAAAGATAATATCTAAGATTTTCACTGGTGAAGTAACGGTTAAAAATTATTAAGGGCTTGGAAAAGTGGGAGAACAGAAAAATAGCCATTGTGTATCAGTCAGTAAGTGCCAACATTTCTTTTTCCCTTAACCTTAATTGAATAACCACCTGTCTTGTCTGTCTAAAGTGCAAACAGTAATCACTTGGTGTTTCATTCCTTCTGGTTCATATATGGAGTGAAACTTCGACTATATTTTTCTTTTCTTTTTGTCTTTTTGAAACAGGGTTTCGCTATGCAGTTCAGGCTGGCCTTGAGCTCACTTTTGTAGCCCAGGCTGGTTTCAAACTTGTACTGATCCTCCTGCCTCAGCCTCCCAAGTGCTGGGATTATAGGCGAGCACCACCATGCCTGGCTGTATTCTTTCCTTTCCTTTCCTTTCCTTTCCTTTCCTTTCCTTTCCTTTTCTTTTCTTTTTGCGGGACTGGGATTCAAACTCATGACCTTCCACTTGCCAGGCAGGCACTTGTGCTGAGGAGCTATCTCCCTAGACCCAACTGTATTTTTCCTCGAGTAATCCCTCTTTACCAGGTGACAGTCACTTTTATGGATGGCTCAGCCTGCCCCAGGGGTGAGGCTGGCACAGCATGTGTGTGCTGGGGATCAAACTGAGGTCCCTGCGGCTGCCTAAGCTTGCCTAAGGAGGCGCTTGAGACTGCTGAGCCATCTCACTGGTCAGACAGTCACTTTTTAGAATCATTGATTTCAAACCTTCCTTTGATTATAAAAATCTGCCATGGCCTGGAAATGTAGTTCAGTGGTGCCTTTGCCTAGCATGTTTAAATCATGTGTTTGATCCTCAGCACCAACAAAAACACTCCACAAACTGTTATACTGCAATATAAAATACTCGTTTTAATTTTTTTTTTTTTAATTTCTAAAGCTTCATATAAGCCAGGAACTTTGGGTAACAGTTCCTGCATAATTATTTTTAACTTAATTAAATTTAAGTCATTACATTTCCAGTATTGGACTGATTAAGCTAATGGATGTAACTGACAGTGCTAAAGAGAAGTTTTTCTAAGACTGGAATTACGTGTTTTCAGTAAAATTCCATTATATGAATAAAACACATTTTATCATAAGTTCGTGGATATTGCACTATCAACACTTTTTGGCTGTTATGCATAATACTGCTGTAAACATTTTTTTTTTTTTTTTTTTTTTGTGGACATGATTTTCAGTTCCCTTAGGTATACTTAGACATAGGAATGAAATTACAAGGTCAAGGTTAACTCTGTGTTTAGCTTTTTCAAGAACTGCCAAGAGTCTAACTTTCTTATCAGGAGTTGTCATAAATATTTTAATCAGCTTCTCAGTTTCCTCACAAGCTATGGTGGGGGTAGGAAATAGGGTAGAGGGGTCCACCAGAGATTTGGGTGTGAGTTATGTTGCATTTGTAGATCGACTTGGAGAAGAATGATGCTGGTATTAGGCTTTCTGACCTATGAACTTGGGTATTTGGTCATCTGGCCATCTGACTGTCCTTCTCTCTGTCCTTCCTTAGTTTTCAGAGTGTATGATTTATGGTTTTGTATTTAAATCGTTCCTGTTTCCTTTTAATGCTGTTATAAATAGACATTCTTAATTTCATTGCTAGTGCATAGAAATACAGTTAATTTTTATGTATTGATCTGTTCTGCAGGCTTGGTGTTTTTTTTTTTTTTTTTTTTTTTTTTTTTTTTTTTTTTTTTTTTTTTTTTTTTTTTTTTTTTTTTTTTTTTTTTTTTTTTTTTTTTTTTTTTTTTGCGCTGATGGCTTTTTGTATTGAGAATTCCTTAGAATTTCCTGTGTCCATGCACATGCCAAAATCAAGATTCTTTTCTCATCTAGATGCCTTTTATGAGTCTTGCCTAATTTCTGGCTGGAGCTTCCAGTAAAATGTTGAATACAAGTACTAAATAGAAGTAAGAGTAGATGTTGTTATTTTGTTGGTAATTGTTATGGTTTGTGTGTGTTTGTCCCCTCAAAGCCTCATGTAGTCATTGAGGTGCAGTTCTACAGTTTGTGATTAATTCATGATCCAAGGCTGGGCTTATGGGCATGAGTACTGCTAGGATTGTGCCTGTGAGTGCTACACCAGCCTGCAGCGGATAGCCTGAAAGTAATATAAAAGAAACAGAGACAGACTTGATCTCTGTAGCCATTGTTGCTGTTATTACTCCGTTTTGCCGTTGGTTTTTGTTGCCGCCATGAATGGATGCTTTCTGTCCTGTGCTAGTCTGCCTTGAAGCCAGCCAGGTATGAAGTGAAATCTCCAGTAACTGTGAGCTAAATTAAATAAACTTTTCCTTCCCTACTTTTGGATGTTGGGTATTTGTCTGAGCAATGAGAGAAGAGTAACCAAGACAGTACTCTATCTATTTATTTATTTATTTATATTTATTTTTTTCTTTGTTGGTAATCTTGAAGGAGAAAACTTAGAGCCTTTCAGCAGTAAATATGTTTTTTTTTTAAGACTTAACTTATCGGGCCCAGCGGGATGGCTCAGTGGTCTAAAGCGCCTGCTTGGGAAAGTTTGGGCGGCTTCAGGGACCGCGGTTCGATCCCCGGCACCACATGCTGCGCCAGCCCTGCCCTTGGGGCGGGCTGAGTCGGCCATAAAAATGAGTGAATAAACAACAAAGGTTCTGAAACAAGAAAAAAAAAAAATAAAATAAATAAATAAAATTTAAAAAAAAAGACTTAACTTATTTATTTACTTATTATATTATGGCCAGCTCAGTCTGCCCTGGGGGTGGGGCTGGCACAGCATGTGATGCCAGAGATCGAACCTCGGTCCCTGTGGTTGTCTAAGCTTTCCTAAGCAGGCACTTTAGATTGCTGAAGCATCTTGCCAGCCCTTTTGTACTTTTTATAGGTGCCCTTTATCAGGTTGAGGACTTGCCTTTGTTGTATTTTTGTCTTTAGGATGTTGGATTTAGTCAAATATTTCTTCCACTTATAAAGATAATCAGTGTGGCTTGTTTTATCCTGCACATGCTGGTAGATTATCTTCCTTGGTTTATTTTTCTAAAGTTGTAGTCCTGGGTTAAATCCTACTTAGGTCATGATTAGTAGGATTTGTTTGAATGGTGTTGAGAAGTCTCATCTTCTGTTTCTCCATTAATCTTTATGTAATGAATTGATTTAGGTGGGTGTTTTGCTGAACAGCTTGAAGTTGAATTAAAAAAGCATTTTGACAGTATTTAACTGGAGAGTTTAAAGTCACTAGCATTGCTTGGGAGGGATTATAGGCAGTTACGCACTGCATAACTACATTTTGGTCAGCAATGTACTGCGTATACCATAGGGTCATTAAGATTATAATGGAGCTGAAAAACTCACTTGGTGGCTGATAGCCTTTATAATAACACCATAGTGCAGTGTGTTACTCATGTTTGTGGGGAGGCTGGCATAAATCTGTTCTGTTGGTTGTATAAAGGATGTACAGTCATGTGCAGTACATAATTATGGATAATGATAATACAGTTTTTATTCATTTTTTAAAAATCCTTGGTTACTGGTACATATGTTCACTATACTTTTAAACATTATTTTAAAGCAGCAGTGGAGTATATTCAGTGATACAAACAACCCACTGAAGCATGTGTACCATATGTTTGCCATTGCTGTTATAGTGCCTTTTGCTTATAAAAAATTTATTATAAGATAGCATGAAGTAGGCTGGTGATATAGCTCAGCAGTCTAAGTGCCTGCCTGCAAAGTACAAGGACCTGAGTTTGATCCTAGTACGACATGCCGTGCCAGCGTGAAACTGGGTATGGTGGCATATGCCTATAATCTCAGCGCTGGGGAGGCTGAGACAGGTGGATCACTGCTAGTCCAAGCTGCTTAGTGAGACCCTGTACCAAATAAATAAATGAATGATAACATGACGTGTTACACTTGCAGTAGTCTCATATGCCTCATATTTATATAATCTCAATTGCATTATTTTTTCTTATACTTCAGCAATTTTCCTCCCTCGCTCTTCTCCCTTCCCTTCTTTTCCTTCCCCTCCCTCCCTTTTCCACTTTCTTTTCCTTCCCTGCCTTCCTTGCTTTCTTCTTTCCTTCCATTCTTTCATTCTTTCCATGTTGAGATTGAACCCAGGTCTTATATTCAGGCAGATGCTCTGATGCTAGGTTTTATTCCCAGCCCTTCTTGTACTTGATTTGATATCCGGTTGTTTTGTTTACAATGGCACTAGGATCAGGAAGCTATATCATATAAAAACATACAATATAGCCTATGTGTGTAGTAGGTTACTCTGTGCCATTTGTTTCGGTATATTCTGTGATGTTCAAATTGACAGAATTTCATAATAGTGTATCTTTCTGAATATATCTCCATCATTGAACAAGACATGACTGTATTTGAGCTTATTTCTGCCACTCTGTCATGCTTTCCTTTTATCTTTTTTCCTTTTTCCATTGACAGTGCATTAGAACTTACACAGGCTCATTTTCTTTTCCTTCCCCATACCTACTTTATCTGAAACCAATATTTAGTGCCCTTATAAAACAGTACACACACAGACCAGGGAGATAGCTCAGGGGAACAAGTGCCTGATTGGCAAGTGCAAGGTCCTGAGTTCGATCTCCAGTTCCACAAAAAAGATAAAATAAAATAAAAAAGAATTATGGGCCAGTGAGATAGCTCAGCCATCTGAAGTCCTTGCTTAAGCAAGCTTAGGTAACTTCAAGGACTGCAGTTTAATCCCCAGCATCACATGCTGCACCAGCCCCATCCACCGGGCAGGCTGAGCCAGCCATAAAATAAAATAAAATAGTACACAAACAACCGGACTGTGATACATATTTAAAATTTTATAATTTCTCACTCCAGGTCAGTGACCTTTTTTTTTTTTTTTTTTTTTGGTACTGGGGAATGAACTCAGGACCTCACGCTTGCCGAGCAGGGGCTTACACAATGCTGAGCTATTCCCCCCACGCCCGCCACCCCCACAGCTCCAGAGACCTTGTATGTTAAGGTTGGATATCACCTACTTCAAAATCTTTACTAGTCAGGACTGAAACTGAAAGAGTAGGTTATCTATTTGGTGGACTTTTCTATTGTTCTCTTGGGAATTTAATTTGCTATCATGTCATAATAATTATGTAAAGTGATTTGTTCTTTCATACTTGTTAAAAGCCAGTGAAAGTCTTAAAGCAATGAGGTACTGGGAAATAATTTCCTTTGCACAGTTTAGAAATTAGAAGTAGCAGGTAACTGATTCAGACCAAAGTTTCCTCCCCAGAAGAAATGGCTGTCATCAAGTTATCAACCAAAAACAAATGTTGGAAGGCTATGAGGATAAAGGACCCCTTCTTCACTGTTGTTGGGAATGTGAACAGTACTGGCACTGTGGATATTGGAGATTTCTCAAAAAGTGGGATTGGAGGTCCTATTTGACTCAGCTATTTCACTTCTGGAATTAAAAACATACTACAGTGAGGGGTATGATGGTGCACACCTGTAATCCCAGCACTGGGGAGGCTGAGGCAGGAGGATTGGTGTGACCTCAAGGCCAGCCTGAAATGTGTAGCGAGACCCTGTCTCAAAAAGACAAAACAAAAACATGGTACGGCAATGTATGTGCGTCTATGTTTGTAGCAGCACAATACTAACTAAATCTTGAAAGCAACCCAGATCTTCATTGGTGGAAAAATGAACAGAAAAGATGTACTCTTTTTGTATGATGTTGTATTATTCAGCCTTAAAGAAGAATAAGCTTGAGACATTTCTAAGTAAATGAATGTAACTTGTGACCATACATTTAAGTGAAATGAATCAAACTCACATGTGTAAACAGTATGTCTCCGTGGTGTGAGAGACTGAAAGAGTAAATAAGGACCAAAATGTACAGTAAATACTATGAAATGGGAAGAAATCATTCAAAAGGAAAGAAACTGAAGTGGGGGGAGGGGAAAGGGAGGAAGGGAAAAGGATCAACTATAAGACAGCTGTACTACTAACTTCTCTTAGTTTATTGAAAAGAAAAGTTTGTGCTAATATTGTTTGGAGAATATTTTATGTTCAGATCTTGTACTCTTAAGTAACTACTTTGAAAATAATGATATGCAGTGTATTAACTATTACTACCTTGTTAGGAGTTTTTTCATAAGTTTTTTTGTGTAACTCATAACTTTTTTACATTGAACTTTAATATTTTATTATACACTATCTCAAACACACAGCAAACCTCTATCTGTATGTATTACCTAAATTTAATCATTATTAGCCTTTTGATCTCATATTTGCTCTTACTTTTCTTTTTTTTTTTTTTTTTTTTTTTTTTTTTTTTTTTTTTTTTTTTTTTTTTTTTTTTTTTTGAGACAGGGTCTTCACTATGCAATTCAGGCTGGCCTTGAGCTCACTTTTGTAGCCCAGGCTGGTCTCGAACTCACATTGATCCTCCTGTCTCAGCCTCCCAAGTGCTAGGATTACAGGCATGAGCCACCACACCCGGCTCTTGCTCTTATTTTTCGACATGACATTTTCTAAGTGCTTTCCGACACACTCAGCATATCGTACCTAATACAGTTAACACAAATTCTCCAAAATCTGATTTCCAGTCTATATGTTGCATTTGTACTTTTAGCTCCAAAGTAGCTGAAAGAGAAAAGCTATACCAAGAAAATCGGTCCTTTTAAAAAACTTGGTTCTTCTGAAACTACTTTGCTCTCTAACTGCATCATACCTTTATGATTACTATCTTGACCCCTGTAACCACAAGAGCGTAACCAAACATGCAAGGTGCCTGATTGTACCAAGCTACATGATCATTAATCTAGCCCTGTAACTAGTGATTTCACCCTGCTGGTTGATCAGAACTGCCAGACTGACCTGTCCTGCCTTTGTAGCTCCTGCTTCTGCCTCATAAAAATGCTGGCTCACAGGCACTTGTGGCCTGTCTTTCGTTGGAAGTTATTCCAGACAGGATCATGGGTATAAAATAAAGCTATTTTCTGCCTCCTGGCTCCTGCAGTGTCATTCATTTCCTGGACTCAGTTTTGCCACAACATAGTCTTTTGCACTTCTATGTCCAAGCCATTTTGCAAAGTTTGCACTGTATTGAATTTGGTGTGGTTTATAATTTTTAACATTTATGCTTTCATTATAGCTATTTGGAAAATTGCTGTTTTTTTCCTATGTAAATCTTCCCTTCACAGTCGCTGACCTTATTTGGAGTTCTCAAAGCTTATTCTATCCTATTAGTAATTAAGATCGAAGGAAATTCCGAGGCTCATAAATGCCAACTGCATTCTGTGTTATTGTTTAAGGACAGATCATCCTTCTTGACTGATCTCTTCTGAATGATTAAAGTGCTATAAATTAAGTTTTCCTACTATGATTGCTGTAAAATACATTGCTAGTTTTGTGATTTTGGGAGGAAATACACTTAACAAAATTGGTTGCTTAAAATATTAAATTTTGTGGTATTTAATATATGCACAATTTTGTATAATTATCTTTTTAGTTCTAACGTGGTTTTCCCCTAAAGGGAAGTCCTGAGCTCTTTAAGTCATTTCTATTTCCCCTCCTCTCAGTTGGGCAGTTGTTAAATTACTTTCTGTTAATCTGTTCAGAATATTTCATGTAAATGGAATCATGCTACCAGTGACCTTCTGTATCTGATTTCTTTTACTTAGTATAATGTTTTGAAAGCTCATCTATATTATCAAATGTATCAGTATTCTATCCTACTTATGGCTGAATAATTCATCCATTGAGTGGCATTTTGCCTGTTGTGAATAGTGCTATGTGAATTCTGGTTTTTTGAGGCAAGGTCTTGGGAGCTCTTGGGAGGCTGTAAACAGGCAGATCACTACAAATCTGATTTAGTAGTGAGACCCTGAACACCCTGAAGACCCTTCCCTAAAATAAAACAAAAAGTTTTTTTTTTTTTCTTTTTTGTCTTTTTGAGACAGTGTCTTACTGTGCAGTTCACACTGGCCTTGAATTCACTTTTGTAGCCCAGGCTGGTCTCAAATCCTCCTGCCACAGCCTCCCAAGTACTGGGATTACAGGTGTGTGCCACCATGCCCAACTATAGAAAGTATTTTTTTTTTCTGATAGATTTCTTTCTCTTTTTTTGGCAGGACCAGGGTTCGAACTCACAACCTTGCACTTGCCAGACAGGCGCTGTGCCACAGAGCTGTCTCCCCAGCTCCTCTGATAGTTTTCTTATTCTAAATGTTTTTAATTTTGATGAAATCTGATTTATTGAGTTTATTCTTTTTTGTTAGCTGAAGTTTTTTATTAACTCATGATTACTTGTCTTCTGGTTTGTTGAAGCAATAAGTCAGACAACATTTATACCACATTGTCTGTCCAAGTGGCTGGGCATAAAAACTCCCGCACCATATTCATCTGAAGGGCACTCTCCACAAAGATGATTTATTTTGCCCTTTTCATCCACATTACAGTATTTTAGGACAGCCAACTTACCCTTCTTTTTCTTACACTTATTCTTTGTGGGAGTGGTGTAAGACTTCTTTCTTTTCTTAGCACCACCACAGAGTTTCAACATAAGGTGAAGGGTAGACTCCTTTTGAATGTTGTAATCAAACAGGGTACGTCCATCTTCCAGTTGCTTACCAGCAAAGATCAGCCTTTGCTGATCAGGAGGAATTCCCTACTTATCCTGGATCTTGGCCTTTACATTTTCTGCAGTGTCTGAGGGTTCAACCTCAAGCATGATGGTCTTTCCTGTAAGAGTTTTCATGAAAATCTGCATCTTGGCAGCAGTTACACCACAGGTGGCAGATCTGAAAGCTTATTCTTAATCCAGGTTCATCAAGATTAAAGACTCACTTCCATTTTCCTCAGAAATTTATAGCTTTAGTTATTATATCTACATTTTTTTTTTTTTTTTTTTTTTGTATTTTGTTCAGGGTCTCACTACACAGCTCAGACTCGTAGTGATCCTTCTGCTTTCAGCCTCCCCAGCACTGGAGTTACAGGTGTATGCCACCACATCTGATTTCTTTCTGTCAGTGGCTCAGCTTGCTTGGGGGCGAGGCTGGCAGTGCATGTAGTAGGGTTTCATCTTTGTTAGCATTTATTTGGTTATGCTAGGCATTGTACATTGTAAAGTAGGTGTGAATAATATTTAATAGCGGTTATGGACCAGATTCACTTCTATGGAACACAAAAACCCAAGTTGTTTTTTAGTGAGTATATTATGTGATCAGGGATCGCAGTCCCTGCACTTGCCTAAGCAGGCGCTCAGTCCTCAGAGCTATTTTGTTGTCCTAAATCTACATTTATTTTTATTTTATCTTTTTCCTTTTTGAGGTAGGCTTTCTCTGGCCTTGAGCTTACTTTGTAGCCCAGGTTGGTCTCAAACACTTAAAGTCCTCCTGCCTTGGTTTCCTGAGAACTGGGATTACAAGCATACACCACTGGCGGCTTCTGGATCAACTCTGAGTTACGTTTTGTGTATGATGTGTTGCCAGATTACATTCTTTTCTATGTGGAGATCCACTTGTTCTACAGTTTGTTGAAGAGAGCATTTTCTTATTGAATGGGTTTAGCAGCTCTGTCTAATCAATAGGTGATAGGATTTTTTTGTCAAGTTTCAGTATTTTTTTCTTTTTTTTTTTTTTAGACAGTCTTGCTTTGTAATTTAGGCTGGCCTTGAACTCAGTGTATAACACATGCTGGTCTTTTTTTTTTTTTTTTTTCTTTTTACGTATTTGGTACAGGGTCTTAACTATGCAGCTGGGATTCTTAGTGATCCTCCTGTTTTCAGCACTGGGGTTATAAGCTTGTGCCACCATGCCTGGTTTTGGTGGCCAGCACACAGTGTCCAGGTTCTGGGGCCTGCACAGTATGCAGTACTAGGAATTGAACCTGGGTCTTTGTGCTTGCCAGGCAGGCACTTAAACTGCTAAGCTATCTTCCTGGCCCTTTCAGTGGTGTTTATAAAGTAATGTTGGAACTTACTGCTTCAGAAAATTCACTTTGAAAGATTTGCTATGTTCAGAAGTAGTGTAATTATCTTAAGAGACGTGGGTTTTACTAAAATGTTATATTGAAACTAGTGAGCCTAGTGTGTTAAAGGTAGGATTGTTGTGCTACAGTAGGGCTTATTGTTTACTGAAACCTCTCAGGAATGTGGAGCAAGTTAGGGAAGGTAGGGAAGCGACTTGGGCAAATAGTGGGACCTATGTTCTCAAAGACCCATCCTTTCACCAAAAATATTAGGCTCTGTGACACTTAATTCTATGTAGCAAAAGATGTTATCACAGAGAATCTAGGAGTTTAAATAGTAATGGGATCAAAGCTTACCTTCATCTCAGCCATAGGAAACAGCTTTCTTTTTGTTTCTTTGAGATAGGGTCTCACTGTATATAGCTCAGGCTGGCCTCGAATCTGTGGTGTTCTCCTGCCTTAGCCTCCTGAGTGTTGGGACTACACGAATGTGCCACACTTCCAGCTGTGGGATTTCTGAATGCCATTTGTGGCAGAGGTGCCCTTCCCTTTGCTTTTTTTTTTTAGCTCCACGAGTTTGGTTTTTTTGGGGGGTGCTCTTTTTTGCTTCTACTTGAAAGCCTTGCCTTCCTTGTCCATCTTGTGGTCCAGCTCTCGGCTGTATCAGGGTCTTGCTGACCTGTGCTGTGGCTGGACATGTGTATGCTGCCCCTTCTAGACCCTGCTCCTAAACCACAAGTAGGAGGACATTTTATTTTAATGCAGCAAATAAACAAGGGCAAGAGTATGAGTTGGAGTATGTCTTTCAAATCTGTTTCTAGTTGTCAGGTGTGCATGTTAGATCAGAAGGAACATGAACATGCTGTGTTAGGTCTCTTAAATACTAAGGGCTGACAATAATGAATAAGATCTTCAGTTACTGCTATATTGCAAATAATTCTGTGACACTAGAGCTTTGTAATGATGGTTCAGCAAGTTGGCTGTGTAGAAGTACGCTCTTTGAAGAGTAGTTGGGTGCATCAAAATCTTTGTTAGCATTTATTTGGTTATGCTAGGCATTGTACATTGTAAATTAGGTGTGAATAATATTTAACAGTGGTTATGAACCAGATTCACTTGTATGGAACACAAAGACCCAAGTTGTTTTTTTAGTGAGTATATTATGTGATCAGTGATTTCTGAATATACAGTAAGTCATAGCTTTTCAAGTATTGAGAACACTAGCCTACAAATATGAGCAATATTGACAAAAACAGGTTAGGTATTAACTTGTTTTTTTTTCTGTTGTTGTTGTTTTTGTCTTTTTGAAACAGGGTTTCGCTATGCAGTTCATGCTGGCCTTGAGCTCACTTTTGTAGCCCAGGCTGGTCTCGAACTCACACTGATCCTCCTGCCACAGCCTCCCGAGTGCTGGGACTACAGGCATGCGCCACCATACCCAGCTATTAACTTGTATTTCTTAAGCAATTATGAGGCCCGAAGGATTCCATTTTTGTTTGTGTTTTTGAGATAAAGTGTGACTTATTGCCCAGGCTGGTGAAGAACTAATGGCCTCAAGCCTCAGCCTTCTTAGTGCCACCAGTTCTAAAAGATCACTTAATATGATAGCCTTGAATTTAGTCCCCAGGAGTGCAATCTCCCCACCCCAAAAAATACCCAAAACAAAAGCTATAGCTAGGAGTTGTTGCAAGGGCCTATAACCCTAGCTATTGATGGCTGAGAGAGAAAGAGTGCACATTTGAGGCCAGCCGGGGCAGTTTACTGAGATTGTCAAAATAAAAACATGCTGGGGTGGTGTGGATGCAGTGCCGTTTCCTTTAGGTTCAATCCTCCCACCACATCCCCTGGCCTTGATGCCCCTGGGGGAAAAATAGTGAGGGGATAAAGAAAATAAAGACAAAAGACAAAGCTGAAGTGAGGTGGAGCCCTCTGTCCTGATGAGAGAAGAGGAACTGCCCTGTCATCTTAGAGGCATCTGACAAAGTTGTCTCATACACAGGGTTGCCCTATTTTACTCGATCCTAACCATAAACCGCTTCATAGTTAAGAAAGGAAATAAAAAGTACAAAATATCATAGAGAACTTTTCTTAAGAGGACTAGGACTGCAACTGAATGATGCTCAGTTACAACACAGGAATAATACACATCTGCCCAAAGAACTCCACAGAATAATTCTGGAGCAGACCTGTGAACAGATAGGCAGACAGGTGCAACATAAGAACCTCCTAAGAAAACAGAAAAACAAGCAAGGTATCAAGTATGGCCTACCAGAGGAGACAAGAAAGCTGAGGTCAGGTGGAGTTTGAGGCAGAAAGAGTGCAAGACTAGAATTGTCCCAGGCAAGATGTTTTTCTCAGGAATGAGGTAGCTTGATTGTTTTAGGCACTTGGTCTTGTCTTCCCCACGTATGTGACCTATTTCCAGCTTCAGCTGCTCTCTAAAACCCTACAAATAGCAACAGATGTCAAATTTTGTAAAGTTTATATTTGTAGCATTGATGTGAAGGATGACATTGCTTTTCTCAACCTTAATGCCTCTCAAACTTTATTTGGAAATTTTATAAAGTGGAGGTTTTAATTCAGTAAGAATATATAGGTTATGGACTGACCTCATGGCTCAGCAGACTGAAGTGCCTGCTTAGGCAAAGTGCATTGGCTGGGGTTTGATCCCTGGCCTGCCATGTCGGTCCCACCCCTGGGGCACTCTGAGTAGGCAATTGAGATTGGGCATGATGGTGCAGGCCTGTAATCTGGCGCTTGGGAGGCTCAAAACAGGAGAATCACTACGAGTTCGATCTACGTAGTGAGACCCTGTAGATCCTGAAGACCCTATACTAAAAAAATACATAAAAGAAAATATCTGGGTTAGTGCCTGAGATTTTGCATTTTTGATTAGGCAATATGTCCTTCTGAAGTTATACTTTGAATCACTGAATCCAAATGATCATTTCTATTGGAAATATATTGTTTCCTGTAAAGGATTATTTCATTTTGTTTATTTTTTGAGAGAGTCTTAATGTGTTGCCCAAGTTGACTTGGAACTACTAGATTAAAATAACTCTCCTCTCTGAGCTTTCCAACAGCTGGAACTCTAGGCTAATGCCATTGTGCCCTTAACTGGTTTTTTAATTCAGCATTCCAGTACTGGTAAGGAATCAAGCTTTCTGATAACGTTAATTTGACTATTGGTTTTGAGCTTTATATTACAGCACCTACTCTTGGCAGGCAGGTTCAATTTAATTCTTATCCTTTGCATCAGTGTGAAACAATTTAGTGGAGACTTATAAACAAAACCTCATGTAGTTGTTAGGTGGCCATTCAGGTGATTTATGGTATGCTCATTTTAAATCTTTATTATCCAATTAAAAAACACAACAAACATAAAAGAAACCAAAAATTATTGGGGAGAATTTTCAGACTTCTGCAGTCACTCATAACCCTGCATTTTCTTCCCTCCACCCACACTGTAATTTGTAAAAGCTGAGGTAGATCATCATCTTTAGACACATTGGAATCTGTAATATGTAGGAACTTAAATGATATACCATGTATCATGTATATCATGTATCATTCATGTAGTTGGATTTTATGGAAATAAAAAGATGGAATAATATTAATAATACATTCCCTTAGCATCATATGGTAGAATGTAATATCTGTATGGCATCATACCCTTTAATGGAGTCAGGACTTAATAAGGAAGTTGTAAATTGGAAGAGATTGTTTTATAGAAAAGGTGTGATTGAAAAATGATTTAAATTTTTATAATTTGATTGATTTTTCTTTGTGTGTGTGTGTGTGTGTGTGTGTGTGTGTTTTAGGGAAGGATCTACAGGGTGTTCAGGGTCTCAGTGCTAGATTAGACTCATAGTGACCATGCCCAGTCTTAATTGGAGTCTCAGCATGCCCCAGGGGCGGGGCCTGCACAGCAGCCTGGGGAATCGAACCCTTGGCCCCTATGCCTGCTTGCAGTCTGCTCAGCTATTTGGCTGTCCCAATTGATTGATTTTTCAAGACAAGGTCTCACAGTTCAGGCTGGTTTTGAATTCACTATGTAGCCCAGCATTGCCTTGAACTCCTAGGAGCCTCATACCTCCTACCTCCTATCTCAGTCCTGAGTTCTGATATTATAGGTGTGTGTCACCATGCCCACCTAAATTTTTTAAAAAATGTTACAGTAAGAGACATACTGTATTGTCATTGATCTTCCTTAAAATGTTCCCTTATTTTAATCATACATCTTACTGTTGTTACCCATGAGATGTGGGAAGAAAGTGTAATTTGTTTTCCTTTTGTCTGCAGTATAGAGTTGTCTTTCCGACTTTTTACTAGCTTCTAACTTTCTGACAGTTCGTTCGTGCTTCCTAGTGATTTGGTTCTTTTCTGTGTCTGGGTTCCTGATCTCTAATTAAGAGGTTTTATTTTTTGTTTGTTTGTTTTTTTCCGGGACCAGAGTTCAAATTCACAACCTTGCACTTGCCAGGCAGGCACTTGTGCCACGGAGCTATCTCCCTGGCCCCCTAATAAAGTGGTTCTTGCTTGTGCCTTGCAGTCAGGTGGTGGCTGAGGTGCAATCATCTTAAAACCCTAGGGATGTCATGGTAAATTATGGAAGATGTATAATGCTCATGCTTATTTTTTAGGAGTATTTTTATTGAGAAATTACAAATTTTACTTTTCAGAGTTTTGTTACATTGTATAATATTCACTTACCAGGAAAATGAAATATCAATAAAATATGAGTGATGTAATGAATGTTTGGAATAAACATCAATATTTTCTACAGTGATGATGCAAATAACAGTACTTCAGACATAATCATTGCTTTAGTTATCACACCCAGGGCAGTCTTCACACATGGCAACAGCATGTTCCATCACAAATCTTGCTCACACTGACAGCACATGTTCTTAGTTTTGCTTTCCTGTTTGGCAGGCCAAACTTGTTGCCACTCTTGTCTTCCTCTTTTGCTAAGAGCTTCCTATTATATCATACTGTGTGTTCTTTACTAGGAAAATAAAATATTAATGTAATAAAATATCAGATACGTGATAACTATTTAGAATAAATGTCAACATTTTCAACATTAACTGATTGCTGACTAAACCTAAAAAATAACAAATACATTCCTATATGAACTACAATGAAGAAACAAAAAATACAATCACAAAAATAATCTTTATTTCAATTATCACACTTAAGGCAGTTTTCACACCTGAAAACATGTTCTTTACACAAGCATGGCTCACACTGGTAACACCTATGTTTTGTTTTCTTCCTTTGGTAGGCTGTACTTGACATCTTGCTTGTTGTTCTGTTTTCTTCAGAGGTTCTTGTCATGTTGCACCTGTCTGCCTGTCTGTTCATAGGTCTGCTCCACGGTTCTTCTGTGGAGTTCTTTGGGCAGATGCATATTGTTATTCCTGTGTTGTTCAATTACAATCATCGTTCAATTACAGTCTCAGTCCTCTTTAAATTTCTCTGTGATATTTTGTACTTTTTATTTCCTTTCTTACCTGTGATAACTATGATGTTGTTTATGGTTAGGATCGAGTAAAACAACCATTGGCAGATGCTTTGTGCTTTGAGTGATGTAGTTGCTGCATAACTTGTCAATAACATCTACACTTTTTTTAGTTTTTTGTTGTGAAATGTGATCATTTCTGGCTTCATTTGTGTTGAGGCTTCACTATCTTTTTTTTTAATTCTTGTTTCAGAACCCTTGTTTGTTTATTCATTCATTTTTATGGCCGGCTCAGCCTGCCCCGAGGGCAGAGCTGGCGCAGCATGTGGTGCCGGGATCAAACTGCGGTCCCCGAAGCCGCCCAAGCTTCCCCAAGCAGGCGCTTTAGACCACTGAGCCATCCCACCTGGCCCCATTCACTATCTTTTTTTAAAAAATATTTATTTATTTGGTACAGGATCTTACTAAGAAGTTCAGGCTCCTAGTAATCCTCCTGTCTCAGCCTATCCAGCTCTGGGATTATAGACATGGATACAGCGGTTCTCAACCTGTGGGTCGCAAACCCAGTGCGGGGGTCGAACGACCAAAACACGGGTCGCCTAAAGCCATCAGAAAATACTATTTATTTGGAATTACAGTTTTTTTTCTAATAATTTTATTTTTATTGTTGATTTTGTTGCATTTACAGAGTTTCAAAACTTCTTGAATCTGTAACATGGTGGATCAAAAAATGAGTATTGATTTTCTTTCTTTCTTTCTTTGTTTTTGGAATTACAGTTTTTAAGTAGCCACCAAAATTATTTTTTGGTTTGGGGTCACTGCAACATGAGGAACTGTATTGTGGGGTCACAGCATTAGAAAGGTTAAGAACCACTGGATTGCAGGCATGTGCCACCACACCCAGTTTCAGGAAACCACACACTGTCGTTTTCCAGAGCATGTTGTACCAGGATCAAACTTGGGTCCTTGTGTTTGCCAGACAAGCACTTAGAACATGGAGCTATCTCCCCAGACCCTTGTTTTTGTTTTTTAAGATAGGATCTTGGTGTGTAGCACAGGCTACCTTGAATTGACAGGATCCTACTGCCTTAGTGGAGATCACAGACTGGGATTGCAGGTTACCAACGGGCCTGGCCTCACTATCACTCTTACAATCATATTGTAATGTTGACAATATCAATACTAGTTTGTTTTTCCTCACTGTATAGATGGCCAGTGATTAGAAAAGAACACCCTAGGCACTTTGCCTAAGAAGATAAGTTATTGATATGTTCTGGCCCCAGCTAAGTTATTATGGTAATTATCTAATATAGCTGAAGCCCTTAAAACAAGTTTATCTTCTCACTAATCACTTTCTCCTCATCCTCCAGTCCAGCCCTAGATACAATTTCCTCTCATTTTCACATACATACAGGAGAGGGCCCAGTCAGCTCCTTGTATGTAATTGAAAGTGACCCTCTAACTCCATAGCAGAAGTCCATAAAAATCCCAGCTTTCTTTGTTTCAGGTTAGAGGATTTTTCTATCTGCTTTTGGTTCTCTCCATATCTTTAGAGTTAATAAAGGATTCTTTTATCTTTTCTTATCTTTTTATTGCACTGTAATCTATTATTATTGAGACTGTCTCACTATGTAATTTAAGGTAGTTTTAAACTTGCTTATGTAATCAAGATTATCCTTGAATTTGCAGTAGCTCATGAAGTTTTCTTATTTTTCAGTGAACACTTTTATAATATGTATCTTTAAATACTTTTGTTACATTGGTCTCAGTGAGGAATATTTCTGAATTTTTTTTTCTTCTTTTTGATATAGGGTCTTTCTATGCAGTTGAGGCTTGTTATGTAGCCCAGGCTGGTCTGAAACTCACAATGGTCCTTCTGCCTCAGCTTCGCAAGTCCTGGGACTATAGGCATATTCCACCATGCCAAGCAGTATTTTGATTTTTTTTAAAAAATGTATTTGGTACAGGGTCTACAGGGTCTCACTATGTAGATGCAACTCATAGTGATTCTCCTGTTTTCAGTCTCTCATGCACTGGGAGTACAAGCCCCTGCCTCCATGCCCAGTCTTAATCACTGTCTCAGTGCATGCTAAAGATTGAACCCCGCCCGTTGCACTCTGCCTAAGATGACGCTTTAGTCCTCTGAGCTATCTGGCTGGCCCATTATTTTGATTTTTTTTTTTTTTGGTGGGACCAGGGTTCAAACTCACGACCTTGCACTTGCCCAGCAGACACTTGTGCCTCGGAGCTATCTCCCCAGCCCCCAATTATTTTGATTTTTGATGTAGAGAATTTAACCCAGAAACTCACAGGTGAAGTAAGTGTCCTGTCACCAAGATATATCTCGATCCCTTTATTTTTTATTTTTGCATGCTTTTTATGTAATTCTTTCAAAAGTCAACATCAAAGTTAATTAAATGCTTGTACACATAATTAATAAATGCAATGTTTCAAGAAAAATTTCAAAGTGGTCTAGTTGCGCTACATCCTCATCTTATTAATAATTTTTTTAAATAAATCTTTTATTTGGAGATCACGAGATCACTGTGGAGTGACATGCAGTTGTAAAAAACACAAAAGATGTGTGTATCTAGTTTACAGTGGTAACATCTTGCAAAATTGTTCTATGGTATCCTGACCCAGATGCTAACATTGATGAAGTCTACTGACAGTATTGGAATTTGCTTGGTTTTATTTATACTTCTATTATGCAGTTATATATAGTATCAACACATATATATATCTGTATGTCCATTACTATCATCAAGATGCAGAATATCGCTACAAACAATATCTGTTTTGTTGTCTGTTTTCCCCTACACTCATCTTCTCCTTACATATCCACAAATCTGTTTTAAAATTTTTGTCCTTTCAAAAATGTTGTATAAATGGAATTGTGTACAGTATATATAGCCTTTCTACATTGGTTTCTTCCTGATCTGCCTAATTGTCTTGAGTTTTAGCTAAGTTGTTGCTTGTATTGATAGTTTGTTTCATTTTTTTGCTTAACTCGAGTATTTTGTGCAATAAGAATGAACCACAACTTATTGAACCATTTACCTATTACAGGACACATGGGTTGTATTTTAATTTTGGCTGTTTTATGTAAACCACATACAAAACTGTGTTTCTTTATAAACTGATTTTTATTAGGAATAAATATGCAAGAGTATAATTGTTGGGTTGTGTAAGTACATTTTTAGTTTTAGAAAAACCTTGACTATTTCAATGCCATTTTATATTTCTAGGAGCAGTGTATGACTGAGTGATGTAGTTCCTTTGTAGCCTTATCAGTATTATCATTTTGTGAGGCAGCATTGATTGGTATGTAGTGATACCTGTTGAAACTTAAATTTGCATTTCCTAAAGGACTAATAGTGTAGAATGTCTTTTCATTTGCCCTGTTGGTGTTCTGTGCCCATTGTCCATTTTCTCACTAGTTTGTATTTTTACTGTTGAGTGTTAAAAATGTACTGTGGGTGTTAGTTCTTTTTCAGGTGTGTGATTAAAAATATTTTCTTGCAATTCGTGTCTTTTTTTTTTCTATTCCGTTTAAAAATCTTGCCCATAGCCAGAATTTTTAATTTTGATGAGTTTAAATGTTTTGAGTCATGTTTTTAATTTTAAAAATTAACCTTTTTTGGGCCTGGCGGGATGGCTCAGAGGTCTAAAGCGCCTGCTTGGGAAAGCTTGGGTGGC
>PVJA010032369.1:0-10419 GCA_004027025.1 Myocastor coypus | reverse complement strand
TTCTTGTTTTTGAGGCAGTGTCTCACTATGTCACTAGGTTGCTTAGGCTAACGCTCAAACCTGTGATCCTTCTGTCTCAGCACAGGCATGCACCACCACATCCAGCCACTCCTTCTTGGTTCTTACAAACAAAAAAAATTACCTTTTTTTAAAGCTATATAAACATGCCAATCTTAAACTTTTCAAGACAATCTCATAAAGTAAGGTATTTCTAAAGTATACATCTACTTGGTAACATTAAACTATGTAAAAATGATAAGAGGGGTTCAAACACAAAATAAGGATTAAGAATCTGACCTTAAACATAACAACTTTTTAATATCCAACAGTTCCACAGTCAAAGTAATGATGTCAGAAAGTATTTTTTAGCACTAATGTTAAGAAAAGCCCCAACAGTGGCCTACCTGAGGAAGGAGACTGTACAGCACTTCATCCTGATCAGGACCCTGCATTCCAAATTACTTAATAATTTAACATATACAAGAGAGAGGGGAATAATTTTAGTGGGTCCACTCACTAAATTCTCAATGTCCTCTCCATATACATAACCAGATTTTTAATATTTTGCATTTGGGGACAGAATTTAATATTTCTATCCTTTTCCTTTGTCTCTCTTTTCCTTTAGTTTCTGAGATGCCACAGTTTCATGGATTCCTACATATCCTTCAAAAATCCTAGTCTTCCTCCTCTTGCTTACTAATTTAGCTTTTGAGCAATTTTTCTGTCTACCCCCACTTTAGGTCACACACGTTACTCTGAAAAGTATTGTTTTGCTTTTGAGATTTTCTTTTGTTTTTGTCTTTTTGACACAAGGTCTTACAATGCAGTTCAGGCCAGCCTCAAGCTCACTTTGTAGCCCAAGCTAGTCTTGAACTTGCCATGATCCTCCTGCCCCCTCCACATACTAGGATTACAGGCAGGCACCACCCAGCCTTGCTTGCTTTTTAATGTTAACAGACTTCCAAGCTTTTCTCTCTACCCTTAATCTCCAAAAAACTACTGGTATTCCTTAATATTCCATAAACATCTGATATCCAGACGTCTAAACAAACCCTTCCTTTTGCCCTACATTACACTAATCTTCATTCTTTGATAAAATCAGTCAAAATCCTATAGCAGTTTTTCATGCCTCCTCCACCCTGCTACCCCATCAGACTTTAACTCTCCCTGGAGCCCACCTATTTATCCTCTTTTTTTCACTTTTCATCATTCCCCTGACTGATATAGCCCCTTCATATTTCTCTTTAAAGCCATTTCAATGCTTGTTTATCGATACTCAATAGCCAATACCAACTTTCCTAATGCAATATTCTGATTGCATCACTTTCTCATTAAAATGTTCCTCAGCTTAATTTTCAAAGCCTGAGCTAGTTTCAAACATTCTCGCTATTCCTCCATTTCTCTCTCTCCCTCTCTCTCTCTCTCTCTCCCTCCCTCCCTCCCTCCCTCCCTCCCTCTCTCTCTCTCTCTCTCTCTCTCTCTCTCTCTCTCCCTCTCCCTCTCTTAATATTATGGCCTGCTCAGCCTGCCCTGGGGGTGGGGCTGGCACAGCATGCCCTGCCAGGGATCAGCCGCCTAAGCTTGCCTAAGCAGGCGCTTTAGACCACTGAGCCATCTCACTGGCCCTCCACTCCACTTTTCAACCTGTTTATATTTAAACGTTAATACACTAAACCTTGGAAATCTGGAAGACTAACTACTCTCCATGCTATTCACTTAAGAAACATTCTGATAGCCAGCGAATTAAAGCACCTGCAAGCAGGCTCAGGGGCCAGGGGTTTGATCCCCAGGCCTGCCCTGCCAGTCCTGCTCCTAGGGCATGTTGAGCCACTAATTGAGACCGCGCATGGTGGCACCCACCCTGTAATCCCAGCCCTTGGGAGGCTGTAAACAGACCACCACGAGACAATCTAGTAGTGAGATCACCCTATAGACCATTCTCTAAAATACAAAAAAAAGAAATGCTCCCACTGGTAGCATTTCTCCTCATATCAGAAATCAGAAGAGAGTGGGCCTCCAAGGTAGGTTCTTAGCAGTCTGAAGTATATTCTGGCACCTGCTGAAGATCCTCATACTACCACTCAGTTAAAAATAAATCAGTGTTTAGGGCCTGGGAAATAGCTCAGTAGAAAAGTGCTTGCCTGGCAAGTGCAAGGGTCTGAATTCAACACCCAG
The DNA here is from genome assembly GCA_004027025.1 of Myocastor coypus. Classification (NCBI taxonomy): domain Eukaryota; kingdom Metazoa; phylum Chordata; class Mammalia; order Rodentia; family Myocastoridae; genus Myocastor; species Myocastor coypus. The sequence continues at coordinate 8,244 of PVJA010032369.1, read as the reverse complement.
TCCCCCACAAAAAAATAAATCATGGAATGACATGTTTCTAAAAAATTAGATACAGCCTTTAAAAAAAAATATAGTATTCTCTAAGCTTCACCTGCTAAAATTCTATAACTAGCTTTCAGGTCCAGCTTCAGAAACAACCACCCATCTGAACCTTGCCCATGTAACCAAGCCAAACATAGTTTCCCTTCTCTTACACATATTCTCCCTGCATTAATTCTTAAGATAATTCTCCCAAAATCTCATCTCTGGCTTTTCTTACATTGTAGTGTTGGAAAGTACATGGTGTACCTTATTCAGTTATTTGGATGGACAGCCTAGGGAAAATGAGTTCCTTGAACATAAACGGAGCTCAAAAAACAGGAAACAGAACCAAAAGCTTCACTTGCTGTTGAGATAAAGGAACTGACATCAACTTCCTGCTCCCAAACTTGGCATACAGGACAGTATACAAAGGCAAGATTACCCAGAAGACAACTACCATTAACTAGCCAAAGGACTGCTGCTCATCCTAATCTGCCTGACTGCTCCCCATTTAGAGCACTTAAGGGGAAAAGCAGATCATCTTTCTGGCTCCATCACATTTCTAATCTACTATGAAATAATCTACATGAAAAGAATACAGCAGCAGTGAAACAGGAAGTTTAAAAAAAAATGTTCTGCCCAGCCCCAGAGACGTTTCATCAGAATTCTCCACGAACACCTTCCAGCTAGATGTGACATCGCACACCTGCATTCTGGGAAGCTGAGGCAGGAAGATCAACAGTTGGTGCCCAACTTAGGCAACTTCATAGTTTAGCAAGACCCTGTCTCAATTTATTTACTTACTTTTTTTAGAAGGAGAAGAAGTGTCTGAGGATGTAGCTTGGTGAGAAGGGTTTGGCTTCAATCCCAGTATCAGAAAGGAAGGGAGACAGGAGATGAGGGGGCGAAGAAGGGAAACAGAAAAAGAGAGAAAGAGACAGAGACAGGCAGGCAGACTTCATCATGAAGAACCTTTTATTTCCTTACAAGGATATTCAGCTAGCCTAATGAAACAAAATAAAGACAAAGACAGAGTCTAAATCTTTGGCACTGAAAAGACAGGTATATGCCACCAAAAGAGACTTGAGCCAGGTGTGGTGGTACACGCCAATAATCCTAGCAGTTGGGAGGCTGAGGCAGGAGTACTGATGTGAGTTCGAGACTAGCCTGGGCTACAAAAGTGAACTCAAAGTCAGCCTGAACTGAATGAGACTCTGTCTCAAAGACAGAGAAAGGGAGAGAGAGAGATTTTGAACAGCTGGAGGTAACTCATGCACTTACAGTGCCCTGAACTAGTTCACATAATTTTCAATTAAAGATCTAAGCAGCAGCACCTCAAGAACTGAAAGACAAGAAAAAGACCAGCATGTAACACTGTGACCATACCTGGTGATGACGTGTAAAAACTGTGGCGTAAGCACTACCTGCTGAGACTTCTCAGGGTACTGGTACACTGAAATTAATTCAACAGACTTGACAACCATGTAGAGGTAGCCCACATGAGGTAATGAGAAAAAACAAAAAAGACTAAGCAACTCATTTCCATGAGACGAATTCTTCCCATCAGAAGTAAGAGAACCTGCATCCAAAAAAAATGAAAGAATACCATTAGAATAGTACATAAATGGAGAAAATAAATACTCTGAGACTCTTTTACGCAAACTATCAGTGGAAAAGAAAAGAGTTGCTAGGGTGAATTTGATTTTTATTGAAAAATGCCAATGAGAAATAAAAAGAGCAATATCCTTAGAATAGCACCATTTATAATTCCTAATAGATGTACAGAACTCTGCTTTGGCAAGCACAAGGACTAGGGTTCAATCCCCGGCACCACATGCCTTACTGGCCCTGACCCTGGGCACACTGAGTGAGCCTAAGTCTGGGCTTAGCGACTCATGCCTATAACTCCAGCACTAGGGAAGCTGAAAACAGGAGGGATCACTATGAGTCTGGTTTGCATAATGAGTCCCTGTACCAAATACATAAAAAAATAAAAATAAAATAAAATAATAAATGCATGGAACTAAATGCTTATCCAGTGACTTGCTAACATCATAAAGAGTGCACCAGCCCCTGCAGACTTCCTAGAGGAGCTCACAATGCTTGTGTTACAAACATAATAATAGTGACACACTTTTGTTCTGGCTTTCCCCACCTAGTTCTGAGGACTGAACCCAGGGACTTCGCACTGAGCTACATCTCCATCCCTTTTTATTCCGCGAGATGGCCCCTCTAAATTGCTCAAGGTGTGTTCAAACTTTTGATTTTCTTGCCTCAGCCTCACAGGATGCTAGAATTACAGGTGTCATTTTAAAGTCCAACCTGAGTCTAGATTAGCACTGTAATAAAAATGTGAACTACATCTGCAAATTAAAGTTCTCCTGGTACCTACATTTTACTTCTTTATTTTTTTTTTAAGAATTATTTTTTAATTTTTTTCTTGTTTCAGAATTTTTGTTTGTTTGTTTATTTATTTTTATGGCCGGCTCAGCCTGCCCTGAGGGCAGGGCTGGTGCAGCATGTGGTGCTGGGGATCGAACCGCGGTCCCTGCAGTCGCCCAAGCTTTCCTAAGCAGGCGCTTTAGACCACTGAGCCATCCTGCTGGGGCCGTGGTACCTACATTTTAAAAAGTAAAAATAACTAAAATTTTAGTAAGACTATATTCAACATATGTAAAATTATTTCAATAAATAATAAAAAATGAGATATTCTGCACATGTTATGTGCAGACATGTTACCAAGTCTTCAAAATATAGTGTTTATTTTACACCTTCAGGAGATCTCAATTATACCAGTCACACTGCAAGTGTTCAACTGCAACATGTGGCTAATCCCACATTGGACATGAGAGATTTGCATCCAACTACCAACTCACAGAGAAATACAGTAGATTCAGGAATATGTTAAACGACCCTGTGAAGGGGTGGGGGAGGTAGCTCAGCGGCATAACCACCTGCCTACCAAGTGTGAGGTCCCAAGCTCTATCCCGGGTACTAAAAAAAAAAGACTCTGAGAAACGAGTTGGCACAATGTAGATTATAGAAAATTTTATAGTAAAAGACCAATGTCTTGCTACATGGACTGCAAAGAAAAATAAAGGAATCAATTAGTAATCAACCGCAATATATGAACTTTACTCTGTGTATGTGTTATGGCTCATATCTAGATGTTCCCCACAAAGCTTCATGGCCTCACAGGTGAGGTTTTTCAGAGTTGGCTGGCTCTCGGGTGAGTACTAACTAAATGGGTTAGCACAATACTGGCTATGGATAACAAAATCCCCACCGTGCGTGTCTGTGGCACCAATAGGCTGACAGCCTGGATAGAATATAAAGAGAGAGGGCCAGCCAGATAGCTCAGTGCATTAAAGTGCCCGCTTAAGGAAATGCAGCGGACCCAGTTTGGATCCTCAGCATGCCATGCTGGCCTCACCCCAGGGGCATGCTGAGACAGCGCTTGAGACTGGGCATGGTGGCATGCGCCTATAACCTCAGCTCTTAAGAGGCTGAAAACAGAAGAATCACTACCAGTCTGATCTGTAGACCCTGTACTACATACATAAAAAAGAATATCAAAGGAGAGGGAAGGCTTTGCTTACTGCCTTCTTGTATGACACACTAAGGACTGTTCCTCCTCTGCCATGTTACTGTTCTGGAGTCCAGCTGACTATGGACTAAAACCTCTACAAACGGTGAACCAAAATAAACCCCTCCTTTAACCTGTGGGTGTCAAGTGTTTTGTCTCAGCAATGAGAAAAATAAACTGATTGAAATTCTTTTAACCAGGAATTATTTTTAATCATGAAAATGTGAATACTAAGACCAGCCAAACAGCTCAGCAGATTAAAGAGAGTGCAAGCAGGTACAGGGGCCAGACGTTCAATCTCTGGGCCTGCCATGCCAGCCTGCCCTGGCCCTGAGACAGCAACTGAGACTGGGCATGGTGGCACACTTATAATCCCAGCTCTTGGGAGGCTGTAAACAGGTGGATCACTACAAGCCTGATCTAGTAGTGAGACCTTAAACACCCTGTAGACCCTTCCCTAAAATAACAACAGCAAAAAAACTTGAACACTGAGTATCTGATATCAAGGTTTTTTTAATACGAAATAATATTTTGAGTTTGTATAAGAATTCTTTCCTTTGAGAGATACTTGATGAAGTATTTATGGATGAAGTTGTATTTAAATACAGGACTTTAATCAGAGTAACCTGGCGTGGAGCCGAGGATGGGACATGAGGCATCTGTTTAAGTTGTACTCAGGTACATGAGCCCACTGTACCATCTCCTCACTGTTTAAAATTTTTCATAACCAAAGTTTTAATAACAAAGTACTTTTCTGATGGGCACTGTTTAACAACACTGATTAACATCAGAAACCAATTCTGTACTCTCTGCAAGTAGCCCAAAGCCAACTGTCCAGTGTTTTCCTCCCTCATAGTCCAGATCTAAACACATCTGGACTCCAGTGAAATTATACTATTCCCTTCTCCAAACACACACAACAATCTTACAGCTGGTACATGTTGGTCACCCATGCAATATCTTATCAAAATCTCCATCTTCTAGAAATTCTACTCATGCTATAGGGCCAGCTCACTGTCCATTCAGTAGCATCCTCCGGTACCTATTAAAGTGTTGCTGCTCTCAGTTCTCAAGATACAACAGTACCCAGGATATGGCAAGTGCTCTCCCAGAAACTTCACTTTAGTGATGGGGACTGGGATAAAGGATAAACAAATAATCTCCACAGTGTATAAAGAAGGAATAGTTTAAATTGGAAAGTCAGGGAAGTCCTCTGTGGTGAGATGACATTTGAGCTATAGGTTGAATGACTTGATACAAGACCTGAGGGAGCTTCACTTTAAACCTAGGAAAAAGGAATAGCAGGTCTTACTCAAAGGTACCCTGACACACACAAGGGAGACAGAAAGACTGCTATGGATCAAGACAGTAGTCAGGGTAAGAATGAGACATGATGAGCTCCCAGCTACAGTCACGCAGAACATGAAATGGACTTGGGGTTTTATTCCAAGTCAAAGCTGACCCTCACAGCTCCTGGAAGTCTGGTCTCCAGCCTTGTTTCCCATCTCCCCTGCTGACTTTTCTTGGCCTTACTTCTCTCAGTTCCTCACCTACACAACTTCCCCACCACAGCTGCTGCTTCCTCTGCCTGAAAAGCTCTTTTTTCTCCTCAGCACCAACACCTTCCCTACAACCCTTTAGATTCTCTTCTTAGGACCCAAAATGAAGCCAGGATCTCTTATTATGGGATCTTACAGTGGAGTTTCTCTCCCATTTAGCACTCATTTCAGTGTGTAACTGTGGTTATGTAAACAGCTAACTAATCTCTGCTTCTGCCATTAGATAGTTAACTCCAAGGGGTGAGCATATAGCCTCCTTTTGCTCACTGGTGCTTCCTTAAGGTGCTAGACCCTCAATAAACTTCTACTGAAGGAATAAGCGAAGGCTTTAGAGACACTCCATCAGCTGGGCATGGTTGCGCACGCACTTGGGAGGCTGAGGCAGGAGGATCAGTGCAAATTGGAGGACAGCCTAGACTACAAAAGTGAGTTCAAAGCCAGCCTGAACTGCATAGTGAGACCTTGTCTCAAAAAGACAAAAAATAAAATAAAATAAAGATACTCAATCAGAGTGATATTTACATCACTTTCTAGAAAATATCTAAAGAAGTTATGTAAACCTTGACCTTATTGCTAATTTTCAATCTTGGAATTTATTAGATTCCTTTTGATTGTTTCTCAGCCTTTTGGCTAAGATCAAGTGTAGACTGCTGTTGAGCATTTGGAAGATTCATGCCAGTCCCCAAAACTAAGTCAGAATCTCCAACACACAAGAGTCCAAGCATCAGCATTTTTAAGATTGCCCAGGTATCCTGGCAAGTATAAGGTCCCCAGTTCCATCACTAGTAATGAAAAAAAAAAAAAAAAAGAAAAAAAAATTTCCCAGATAAGCAGGCATGGTGGTGCACATCCCAGCACTCAAGGAGACTGAGGCAGGAGGCTTACTCTGAGTTCAAGACCAGCCTGGGCTACAAAGTGAGTTCAAGGCCAGCCTGAACTACACTCTGACTCAAAAATATAAATAAGTAAATAATAAAAACAAAAGTGCCCAGGTAAACCAAATGTGCAGTAGAGCTGAAAACCACTGTTCTGGATGAATCTGCGTTCAGTCCACATCTCCCACCTTGTCCACAAGGTCATCATAAGAAGCTCTGTCAATACCCTATTGGCATCCAGGTAAATGTCTTCTCTGGAAGGGCTCTAATTTCCTTTTCTGGACCCAGCAACCACTGTAAAAATGGAAATGAGCTTTGTCATGCTCTCTCCATGGCTTCACTTCTTGTAGCAGACCTGACTTTTCTTTCTAGTCTCACAGTATTTGCTCAAAGACTCATCCACACCCGGGGAGATTCAAAAGAAGCCTACACTGACCTTCCCTGCTGCCAAACCCCAATAGAATGCCACACTGCCATACTCACCTGTTTGGTAAATGGGTAGCAGCTGCAGGGAATGCAACCTGATGTCATCAGATAAAACATAGAAGGAAATATCAGGAGCAAAACGTCTGTGGGTTTAAAAAGACAAAGGGAAAGAGGTCTAACTTCCATGACATAAATGGACTAAACATGCACGTAAATAGCAAAATCTTGTGGCTAAAAAGCTCTCTACTACCTATAGAGCAGGTGCTGGGCATGGAAGTATTTCAGTTTTTCATCAGCTAATCCTGTAGGTTCCAGGGAAACAGATACTCCAGACTGTTCACTCTTTTCACCAAGAAGCTCCATGGGCTTTTGGCAGATAACAAAATCATCTGACTCAATCTGTGAAGTTTCATTACTGAAATCTTAGAAAATAAAAGTTAAGAGTATAACAACTATTAGTACTACCTTCTTGAATGAAAAGTAGATTTCACAATATGCTTTCACCAATTAGATAGGCATATTATAATTTTATATATACACACTTTCATATAATTACAAGGCATTACAGTTTTCAAAAGTAGCACTTGTGCATTTATTTTTCAAACCACTGATAAAGTACAAAATACATATCACTTCCACTTTACCTATAAGAAAATTCAGGGATGATGTTACTCAAAGGCATCCAATTAATAAATAAAAGCACAAGGACTAGAAATCTCTCATTTAGTATCTCTGTACCATTATTTATATTAACAAATACATGTACAAATACATTTACATAGTATACAATGATTTGTGCACAGCTAGATCATAAACACAACTTGGACATACCTAAATCTATACATATGATGACTTGGCACCATACTAGCCATAATGGTGCCAATGGCTGTATCAAACTAGTTAGTTAAAGGTGATTGCCAGGCACACTGGCCCACACCTGTAATCCTAGTGCTTGGGAGGCTGAGGCAGGAGGATCACTGCACATTCAAGACCAGCCTGCACTACAAAGTGAGCTTAACACCAGCCTGAGCTGCATAGTGAGACCCTGTCTTAAAAAGACAAAAAAGTGACATTTTCTCTATGCCTAGAAGAAAGTAAGTTAAGTTCACCATTTACCTGTATTTGTCTGTTTTACTGGATTGTTGGTCTCAAATGGATGGTGGCTAACTCTCTCTCCATTTTTAGAGTACGATTCTAGTTTTAGGACTAAGACTTCCAAATCTGACATTACAGCAACATATCCAACACAGAAAGAAATTTCAACAGGAGTGATATTATCTAAGTGGATAATTAAACAACGTTCAAAGTCCAATACTGTGAATTCTCCATTAATGACCTGGGACATCAGAGTAAATAAGACTAACTTATTTGTGCAGCCCACAAGCAGGTCTCCTTTCACAGGGCAACAGGAAATGCACAAGGGGGCCTCTGAGAGCGGCATTTCAACAATAGACATCTGGTCTCTGAAGGATTCCATGAAGGGCACCTCCGCATTGTACCCCACCATTCGGATACACACACGAGAGTTCTCTGCCCTTTTACATCTCCAGTTCACATAAGCACGGAGGAACGTAGCCTTGTTTTTCTCTTCAATTGTGACCAAATAGTCTCCTGGAAAGGAAGTAACATATATGTAGAATAAGCGATTAAAAATACACCCACTTACTTTGCTGTAATGAAATAGAACACATCATTGGCTACAGACTGAATAGAACAAAATCCTAAATAAGAGAATCTCAGGTATATATATATATATATATATATATATATATATATA
>PVJA010032368.1:0-24164 GCA_004027025.1 Myocastor coypus | reverse complement strand
TTTTTTTTTTTTTTTTTTTTAAGAATTTTTTATTTTTATTTATTATTATTGTTTTCTTATTTCAGAACCCTTGTTTGTTCATTCACTCATTTTCATGGCCGGCCCATCCCACCCTGAGGGCAGGGCTGGCGCAGCATGTGGTGCCGGGGATTGAACCGTGGTCCCTGAAGCCGCCCGAGCTTCCCCAAGCAGGCACTTTAGACCACTGAGCCATTCTGCTGGGCCCCTATGTCCAGCTTTAATTAGCAGTGCCCCAGCCCTCAGTCCTGACCCCACTGGCAGTCTGCAGTGAGCTCCCTGTGCGTTGTCACTGTTTTCCTTATGTGAGAAGCTGTGGTCTTGTCCTGTGTCTGGGGACATTTGTGTCCCTTCCAGTATATTACTGTGTGTGAGCTCTGCTCTTAGTTTCCGCAGTTGGTGTGTGCTTGCTGCCTTGAGATGTAACATGTGAAGGAAATTAGCATTTTGTGTATGATCTGAGATACAAGGGTTTGTTTGGGCTTTTTTTTTTTTTAATGTATTTAGTACAGTGTCTATAGGATCCCACTACATAGATCAGACTCAGTAGTCCCCCTCTTGTTTTCGGCCTCCCACGTGCTGGGATTATAGGTACATGTCACCATGCCTAGTCTCAATGGCAGTCTCAGTTCCCCAGGGGCAGGGCCAGCAGGGCATGCCAGGGATGGAACCCTGGTTCCTGCCTGGTAGATGCTTTAATCTGCTGAGCTATCTAGTCGGCCCACTGCAGGGTTTTCTCTTTCATTTGTTTTTTGAGAGGTTTACAGTCACAAAATTTATTCCTTTTTAGTTAACCAGTTCTAAAAAATTCTCCCACATACCTATGGTTTTCATATCTCCCCACCCACCAGGCTGAAAATTGAACCGAGGATCTTCACACTGAACTTTATCCCCACCCTTTTCTTGTTTTTTAAATTTTGAAACAGAATTTTCCTAAATTGCTAAATTACGTGGGCTGGGGTCAGCCTTGTCCTCCTGCCTGTCTTTCCCAGAGTGCTGGGAATGCCATAACTAATTGCCATACCTGGGTGGGTCCTTCTGGAATGTCCAGTGTACTTGTTTGTGAGCCCCGGTGCCATGGTAGCTACTGTAACTGACTTCCACTCCACGCCCCGCAGTTGTTCCTGTTGCCCAGGACCCCGCTTCCCCTAGCGTCACAGTGTTTTCATGTGTGTCAGCCCATGTGGCACAGCTGGCTCAAGACCATGGCACAGCATGCTTTCCTCCAAGTCTCTCATCCCTGGGCAGTGTTCCACTCCTTCTTCTGATGAATCTCTGCTTGCCTTCAGCTCATCCTTAGGAGTTTGTGGGGCTGGGACACAGGAGTTGTGTCCTGTTTTGATGGCTCCATAGCTTGGAGCTGGTTGTCCTCCTCAAGGTACCCGTGCATGGCTGGGTTCCGCATAGTGCTGCTTTTCTTTATTTTCACTTCTGCCCTTTAGGGAACAGCAGAGTTAAACTTTGGTCCCACAGTAGCTAAGCTATAATCAAGATCATTGCAGATTTTGTCTTAAAAGAACTTTCCCATGGGGCAGTAGTCCATGGTTTATCATGAAGAGTCATAGCCAAGCTGTGGGTGGGCAGATGTGACGCTCCTGTTCTCTGGTGGTGGTGGGACAAGACTGTTACATTAGTGACCATTGGATCTCAGCCAAGAACAAGAGGCCTGTGTAGACAGTTGCTTATGTTGTTTAAAACTGCATTTACATCTGAACTTTTTTGTTTCGCATTTTTTGTTCATTTGGTTTTTGGTCCTTTTGAGACAGGGTTATGCAGTTGAGGCTGGCCTTGAGTTCAACAGGTCTTGACTTTGCAGTGATCCTCCTGCCTCTGCCCTCAGAGTGCTGGGGTCACAGGTATGCGCCACCACACCCAACCTTCTATACATTTTCATAATTGTGGGACTGAAGCCAAGTTGTGAGAGGCTCCTTTGTAAGATTAAGGACAGTCACTTCTGAAGCAGCCTAGTAATAACTTCTTTGGTCCCTGAGAGGTGCATTCACTGACAGATCCTGGTGGTGTGATCTTTCTTCTCAAATGCCCATGGCAATCTTGCAACCCTCAGATTGATGCCCAGTCCTCTGTAACTAGGATACAGAGATCAGGAACAAAGGATGTGTCGATTCCCAAGGGCCTGAGAGATTCTGAACTTCCCATCTGCCAAATAGATGTGGTATGCCTTGGTAGGAGATCTGGGGCTCTTGCCTATTCCTCTACCCTCTTCTCTGAAGAAGTCACTGGTGCCATCAGTTTGAGAGTCCAGACTAACCAGGGTCATCTTAGAAAATCTGCAAGAAGTACATCATCACCCACAGATGTGGGCTATGTTTCTGGGTTGATACTGTGCTCTCTATTTACTTGAATTTCTTTGCTTTTTATGAAAACCTACTACAGAGCTGGGCGTGGTGGCACACACCTGTAATCCCAGCACTCGGGAGGCTGAGGCAGGAGGATCGGTGTGAGTTCGAGACCAGCCTGGGCTACAAAAGTGAGCTCAAGGCCAGCCTCAACTGCATAACGAGACCCTTTTGTCAAAAAGACAAAAAAAAAAAAAAAAACTACTACACACTGTCACATTCAGTGAAAATTTCATTCACTTGTAATTATTTTTTCTCCCACAGGATGAGTATTCCATTTTTCCTCAGACATACTCCATAGATATTAATGGCTATATTCTTGTGTATTCTGTTACATCAATCAAAAGGTAAGAAGCTGGCTGCTGGCTTGACTCCATTTGCCATGCACCATGGCCTGAACCCGTCTAAAGGCATATGATGGGATTGGTATAACAATAGCCTTGATTGTCAGACCGAGTGATTTTTAGTGTTTTTCTTAGGGAGTACCCAGGGTATTGAGGAAAGTGTCCCCAGTAACCCTGGGAGAATAAAATCTGTTTTACTTTTAGGCTGCTTAGGCATTGACTGAACATAATGTGAGACTTACTGATGCTGTAGATCAGTGGTTCTCAACCTTTCTAATGCTGTGACCCCACAATACAGTTCCTCATGTTGCGGTGACCCCAAACCAAAAAGTAATTTTGGTGGCTACTTCAAAACTGTAATTTTGCTACAGTTATGATTTGGAATGGCTTTAGGCGACCCCTGTGTTTTGGTCGTTCGACCCCCGCTGGGGTTGTGACCCACAGGTTGAGAACTGCTGCTGTAGATGAAAAATACATGAGTTTTTACATTTAATTTGCTTTTTACCAGACTGTGTGAAGACTCTGTGGGTAAACTTTGTAAGACAATTTTGGAGTACAGTATATCAAATACTTTATCCTTTGAATTTATGAAATAAGACCTTTGCATAATAGGGTGTCATCTGCCTACAGAAAAGTGAGGCTACTGTTCTTAATGCTGAGAGTAGGTTTTGGTTCCTCTAGCTACACTTTGGCTTTAGTTTGTGAATTGATCCCTGCCTGTCTGTTACTGGGTGCTGGCCAGCGATTCAGAAGCTGCCGGTTTCAGTCACTGAGCCTGTGTTGGGGTAGCTAGTCCCACAGTGGGGTGAGCAGAGAGTCTCATACCCTCTGGAGCCCCATCACCGCTCTGTGCCAAGCAGAAAAAAGCTTCTTGGAATGAACCTTGGCATTCTGGGCTTGCTTCTGGATCAGTCTACTCCAGGGCACTCTTTGGCTGGATTAGGGAAGTTCTTTCTGTCACACAACCTACAAGACTTTGGGTTTCCATATCTAGTTTTTGCCTCGCAAGCATTTTTATCAAAATAAGACGCATCTGAGCTGGGCGTGGTGGCACACACCTGTAATCCCAGCACTCGGGAGGCTGAGGCAAGAGGAACAGTGCGAGTTCAAGACCAGCCTGGGCTACAAAAGTGAGCTCAAGGCCAGCCTGAACTGCATAGCAAGACCCTGTCTCAAAAAGACAAAAAAATAATAATACTCATCTAGCCTCAGTAACACACTCTTATAACTCCAGCTATCTTGTAATTCCTCCAGTCCACTAAAAAGGCTGAGGCAAGAGGATTACAAATTTGAGGCTAGCCTGAGCAGTGTTGTAAGACCCTGTTTTAAGTAACAAAGAGCGCAATCCCTAGTTGGCAAAAAAAATTAAAAAAAAAAAACATTAATAACTACATAGTTTTGGGGCTGGGGAGATAGCTCCGAGGCACAAATGCCTGCTGGGCAAGTGCAAGGACATGAGTTCGAACCCTGGTCCCACAAAAAATAATAATAATAATAATAACTACATAGTTTTAAAATAGAATAAGGGCCGGGCGTGGTGGCTCACGCCTGTAATCCCAGCACTCGGGAGGCTGAGGCAGGAGGATTGGTGTGAGTTCGAGACCAGCCTGGGCTACAAAAGTGAGCTCAGGACCAGCCTCAACTGCATAGCGAGACCCTGTCTCAAAAAGACAAAAAAAAAAAAAAAAAAAAAAAAATAGAATAAGGGCTAGGGATGTAGCTCAGAGCCATGGGCTCCTTCCCCTCTCCTAACAAAGTAGCCTAGTCTGTAATGGATAGCTTGGCAGACTCCACAGCCTGACACGTGATAGGGAACGCAGGCTGTCGTGACAGTGCTGCCAAGGTAGAGTGTGCAGGATCGTGGAAAAAAGCCACAGAAAGGCAGAGGAAGCGAGATTGGGCAAGAAGCACATCCTGTGCCTGTAGGCAGAACTGGAGGACCAGGCTGGTGAGGAAACAGAGGCCAAGGCACAGGAGGATCCTGGTTGCTCAGCCATGGGGGACTGGGAGGAGAGGCGCTGTTGGCCCCCCTGGGGTCTGGAGTAGTGATGGAGGGAGATGTGGTTCTTCACATGGCTGAAGCAGAGGCAGTGGCATTCACCTGAACTGTCTGAGGAGGTGGAGTAGTGGTTTAAATAGTCTGATGGCACTAGACGCACTCCTAGGTGGGAGACAAATGGTCCAGAGCCGCCTCCAGCCACCAAGACTATGGGGGTAGGGCTGGTGCTGAGGTGCACAGGCTTGGGGTCACTTACACTGCTTGTTCTTTGTTGGATGAGTTAGGAGACTGAGCTTGTTCATGCACCTTGTCAGCTCAGCCTTATATATACTTTCTTATTTAAATGTTACACCAGTGGACTTGGAATATCATGAGGAAGGGTTAGAGTAGCTGCAGGAGAAAAGGATGGGTAGGGAAGAAGGAAATTCTGTGTGCAGTTTATGTTAAAAGGATGCGTATGTGACATAGGGATTCTCTCCGCTATTTAACATTCATCTGAAAACTCCAGGGCTAAAGTGGGTGTCTTGATTTCATACATTTTGTCTTACAGTTTTGAAGTGATTAAAGTTATCCACGGCAAATTGCTGGATATGGTGGGGAAAGTGCAGTAAGTAATGCTACTTGGCCTTTTCCCATTTAGTCTTCGCAAAGGAGTGGCATGATCTGGCTCTAACCGGTTCATTTCTTTCCTTTATGAATAGAATACCTATTATGTTGGTGGGGAATAAAAAGGACCTGCATATGGAAAGGTATGTACCTTTCGAATTACTAGTTGATAAAATCAAGTCAAAGCTAGGGCCTGGGGTATAGCTCATCAGCACAGGTGCCTGCCTGGCAAGCACAGGGCCCTGAGTTCAATTCTAAGTACTCTACCACCATCACTTAGTATCTGGTTACAGTGTTTCGGTATGGTGCCTGCAGTATAAATACATTTCTCTGATGAGAAGACCGACCTGGACAGAGAATCCTCTTTGGGCTCTATGTTGTGACAAAGGCACCAGTAGTGTTTGTTGTTTTCACCAGGTGCCTTTGTGTCTCAAGGCTAGAATCACACAAGTGAGGCGTGTGGGCGGAGGGCAGGCGGCTTGCCCTGCACAGCATGGTGGAGCCCAGCACCGAGTCTAGCCTGTGCTGCTGACATCCCGGCCATGAGGAGCAGCGTCTGTCCTGTCCCCTCTGCTGTGTGAATAATGCTCCTGTGTTGCTCCTGGTGGTGATGGCACTCTCTCTAGCATGATGAGAGCAGAGCCTGTTGCATTAATTATGCTTACTTCGTGTATTAAGGAGCAAAAGTTAGGATGTTCTTATTCCTTTAGGGTAATCAGTTATGAAGAAGGGAAAGCTCTGGCAGAATCTTGGAATGCAGCTTTTTTGGAATCTTCTGCTAAAGAAAATCAGGTATGCAGTTTCTAAGTGCATTTTGGACAGAATTCTCTTTAAGTTAGCATTTGATCTCTGTCTTCATCTTGCCGTGTCACCCAGAGCTTTTCTGTTTTGTGTGTTTTGGGAAGGTAGAGCCCAGGGCCTCTTGCATACCAGCCAGCACTGCCTCTGAGCAGCATCCGCAGCCCTTCTGGCTTTTTCTTTTTTTTTTTTTTTTTTTTTTGGTCTTTTGCCTTTTGTCTTTTGAGACAAGGGCTCTCCATGCAGTTCAGGCTGGCCTTGAGCTCACTTTTGTAGCCCAGGCTGGTCTCAAACTCACACTAATCCTCCTGCTTCAGCCTTCCAAGTGCTGGAATGACATTTTATTTTGAGGTAGGATGCACAATTTCTGGTGGGAAAAAAAAAAAGACCACCTTGACCTTTTTCTCTGTCCAGTGCTTTCTGGTGATCCTAGCAGTGACCTCACTTAGCCAGAGGTGGGCCTAGGAGGTTGGGGGCTAGACATACCCTATGTTCACATCAGCAGGCCCTGCAAGTGTGGACACATTGGCCTGGTGGCCCAAGGACTCAGAGTGCTCCTGTGAATGGCACTTCTTTTTTCTGGGGAAATGTGAAAAGTGAGCTTATCGGCTGAGGGTGAGAACAGGAGCGGAGAGAAGGACAAGGTACATACTACCTCCCTCTGGGAAAGGACAGGCCGAGGGGCCGGCTATGCCATATAGTGCAGCTCTCCAAAGTTCCTGGGGGAAGGACAGTGAGAGGACTGAGAATGAAGATAAAAGAGAGAGGGAGATGGGGAGAGAGAGAGAAGCAAAAAGAGTCCTGCTCAGGGGGGACATTCAGCGGTTGTATGCTGTGCTCCTTTGAGCAGCACCGGGCAGGTAGTCAATATGGAGAATGGTGAGAACATAAATGACCCCAGCTGCAGAGCCTGAGTTGGCCCAGGAGGGCAGGGAGGGTAAGAAGTGGTAACAGAACATCCTGAGGTCAGCAGATTGGGTGAGAGCCCCATGGGATTAAAACAAAGTGAACTGGGGAATTGGGGTGCCAGAAGTGAGTCCTGCTTGTCCGATGCCAAGGGGGCAATGTCTCCCAATCTTCAGGGACGCTGGCCTTCATGAAGAGGGGCCACTGCCTCCCAGTGAGGCCGCTCAGCCTAGAGCATTAAGCTGTGCTTGCTTCTCCTTTCAGACTGCCGTGGATGTTTTCAGAAGGATAATTTTGGAGGCAGAAAAGATGGACGGGGCAGCTTCACAAGGCAAGTCTTCGTGCTCGGTGATGTGAGAGCAAGCGTGGCGGAGGACACTGGGAAATGTTCTCACTGGGGGAGCGACTCTGCCATCCTCAGAGAGAAACTCTGCTTCTTCTCTTCTGTTAACCTGAGAGACGTCATTTGGGTCAGAGCCCTCCTCTTTCAGATTATGTTCAACTCTGACTGTCCAAATGAGTTCACTTCCATTTTCAAATTTTAAGCAATCATATTTTCAATTTATATATTGTATTTCTTAATATTATGACCAAGAATTTTATCGGCATTAATTTTTCAGTGTAGTTTGTTGTTTAAAATAATGTAATCATCAAAATGATACATATTGTTACACTACTATTAACTAGGCTTCAGTATATCAGTGTTTATTTCATTGTGTTAAATGTATACTTGTAAATAAAACAGCTGCAAACCTTCATCCCTCCTGCTGCTTGCGGTGACTGAAAGGAGGAAGGCCTGGTGCCCCGAAGTCTTCCCTTGGGCCTCGGGTGCCAGCGTGGACAGCTAAGCTGAGTGGTCTTGGCGAGCCAGGGCTTCTTACCTTCTGCTGGTGACTGGGCCCTAGGTGAAGCACGCTTGTCCCCATGTCTGTTATACCAGCTGAAGCAAAGGAGCTGTAGGAGACATAATTTGTCCCTCTTCCTTCTCGGTGCAGTGTTGATGTCAGGATAGGATTTACAAAGCGATTTGCCTACTAGACATGGTAGCGCATGCCTGTAATCCCAGCACTTGGGAGGCTGAGGCAGGAGGATTCCTATGAGGTCAAGGCCAGCCTGGGCTACAAAATAAGACCCTGTCTCCAAAAAAAGCAAAAAGAAAGTGCTGTAGATTGGCCTGTCCACCTGTCCTCATTCCCCCAAGTGTCCCATCATGCAGAGCTTCTAAGGGTGAAGAGCTGCCCAGCAGGGAAAGCTGGGGCATCTGCACACGGCCCGTGCCCTGTCTGTAATTCAGACTTGGGGTTGAGCTGTGTATTTTTTTTAAGCCGTGTATTATGTATGTGCCCCTTTGCTAGTTAAAATTTTACAACTTGACCACCTCTAACATTAAGCAAGTGCTGCCATTGTTTTAAAGTATAATTTTGTTTTGCAACTAATTTTTAATAAAAAGTTTGTGTTTTTAGAACGTGCCATTCTCTTGGTCTTAAGCATTTTTATCTCATCTTTTGTCAAATGCTCTTTAAACTAATTTTGCCAAGTCGTTATTAACACAATTTAATTTAGAGCTGAAAAGATCCCTCATTACCAGATCAGTTCAGTTCAGCCAGCCCTTTTCATCTGGAAAGTTCTTTCTGTGTAGGTGGAATTCCAGCAGCATCCAGGGACCCCATTAGGAGCTGCCCATCTCCTGACAGCGCCTCCAGAGGTGCTCTCTGCAGGGCTGAGGGAGAATCCACTTGTCCTGGGATTGGTGCCTGGCCGGACTGGTGGCTTGTTGGCTATGCTTTGTTCCTCCACTTCGTGTGCCCTGTGATGGAGGAGGCACCTGGTTCAGGACAGATGTAGGGAAGATGGTTGAGGTCACAGCTGCAGATGGGAGTGTCTACCAGTTCACCCTTCCTCGGAGCTCCAGGCAGGCCTTGAACTCACTGTGTAGCCCAGGCTCCCCTCAAACTCAGTGACACTCCCACCTCAGCCTGTAGCATGGGGTTATAGGCATGCATCCCCACACCCACTCTGGCTTCCTGAGGAGACCTGACTTATCAGTCAGTCTTACTCACACCACGTCCCAAGAGGGCCCAAGTACCTGTCCTGGTGGCATCTAGCACAGCAAGGGGTGAACAGGTGCTTCCTGCTATCCTGCCTGTTGGAGTCATCTGTCTTTAGTTCTCTGTTGTCCCCTGTCCAGTGCCTGCTCACAAGGCAGGGTGCTGCTGCCTGGTGCCTGTACTGCGAGGCCTAAGCACAGTGCACTGCGGCATTTGAGGTCATTGTGATACTACCGGAAGAGTACGGGCCTCTGTGCGGGTGACTGTGGCACCTGCGGAATGGGAGGTATGTGCCACCACAGGGCCCCAGCAGCTCGATGGCCCAGCTGGCCCAAGCTGATACCCGTGCTAAGAGCAGCCCCCAAGCTGCCCGGCAGGCTGGAGCCCTCCAGGGCAATCCCCCGCAGACCCAGAACCACTTGAACGTAAGAGCAGCGGTGTTTATGTTAAGCAAACTATCGGTCATCAGTCTTTCTGTTGTCCCACCTCATGGTCCTCCAATTTGAAATGGCCACATTTTGGGGTGAAGCAGGGGCCTAAGGCTCAGGACCTTAAGGCAATTTCCAGAGGCCCTCTCCCACCGCCCCTTCACTGCTGCATACTCCACATTCCCAAACCCAGGGAAACTGCACCAGTCTGGCCCAGCGTTATACTTGGAACTTCTGTGCTCTGTGTTTCCTGAGGTGGCACAGTGTGCAGGCTCAGATGTTCCTCCCGTTCACTGGACAAACTCAAGTCACAGTGGCTAGGAGGAGTGTTCACCTTGATTGCCTTCCTGAGCTGTCACCTGATACCAGGGACTCCCCTTATTCACCCAGCACTGGGGTGACTGAATCCCTGAGTCCCACATCCAGAAAGGCGACAAGCAGTATGGGAGGTCAGAGCAGCCATCCCAGGCCCCAGGTCTAATACCAGATCTGCTGCCGTTGGGATGCGGAACACGGCCCTGCCATTGTTCACGGTCCCCAGTACTGATTGTGCCATGCCAGGTCACAGCTGGCCTTGCTCAGCCAGGCCCTTGTGCAGCCCAGGGAAGCATGTCCTTGGACAGGCTTAGCCCTTCAAGAAGTAGGGTTTGCGGGGCTTGGGGGACAGCACCTGCCTCACAAGCTCAGGGTCCTGAATTCAATCGCCAGTACTGCAAAAAAAAGGTTGGGGGGGGGGGGGTTGTGTTAAAGGTCTCATAACTATTAAACATATAAAGTTGGTCTGTTGGTTGATAAATATTAAGGGAGCAAGTCATATCATGTAGGCTAGGCTAACTGTGAACTCTTGGCTTTAAGGAATCCTCCTCAGTCTCTCAGAGCTGGGTTTACAAGTTACATGCCCAATTTTCTTTTTTATTTCTTTTAAACTTCATTGCAGTATTGGGAATTGAACCCAAGACCTCATGCATAGTAGGCCTCAGCCATAAAGAACTTTCACCCAGTCCTTCTGCTCCCCAGAAAAGCCCAGGCTGCGCTGAGCATTTAGATTTATTTCCTACTTAGCAAAGCTTGCATGGCCTGCTGTCCCCACGGAGATCTGTCCCCACTGAATTGCCAGTCCTATCCCCCGTTGTTACCAGACTAGACGTCAAATAAAGGAGAGTTTTCTGTGTGGCCTGGCTATGAGATGAAAGCACCCCGAACTTTACCCTAAAAGGCTAAAGCCATGCCTGCCTGGCAGCTGGGGCAGCTGGAGCGATCACATTCCTCTGCGCTGACGTCGTCCATGTGGGGCTGTGTGTCTTGGCCACTGTAAACGCCAGCCCTTTGTGTCCATGCCACAGCCATGCCTACAGTGCTAAAGCGGCAGCCACGGCTCATGCTCACTGCCACCTGCCTTGACTCCCTAGAGCCCTGCTTTGGTGGCCCTTAAGGTCACCTGGAGGGATCACCAAGCAGTCTGACCTCACCCCTGGAGTCCCTGACCCCAAAGGCCAAGGAGATACTCAAGAAGCAGGCCTTGCTGAGGAGAAAGTTGAGCAGAGGCGCCTGCCTGGCAGGTGCAAGGTCCTGAGCTTGCTTCCCAGCACCAAACAAAAGCAGGCCTGCCTTGGTTGTGGAGCTCAGCTGCGGTGGCCACTGGCCACCACCCATGTTTGGAGAACCACTTACTTGGACAATGATGGATTAGGGTGCTTAATTTAAGAATAAGAGGGAGTGGATGGCTGGCAGAGTAAGCACCTGCTTAGGCAAGCACAGGGACCAGGACTCAATCTAGGGTACTACATGCCACACTGGCCCCACCTGCAGTCACTCTGAGCCGGCCACTGAGACCAGGCATGGGGGGGCACATGCCTGAGATCCTAGTACCAGGGATGCTGAAGGCAGGAGAATCCTACAAGTCTGAGCTATGTGAGATAACAGATACATTTTTAAAAAATAAAGCCCGGCTATGGTGTTGTACACCTGTAATCCCAGCACTTGTGAGGCTGAGGCAGCTGGATTGTTGCGAGTTCAAGACCATCCCAGGCTACAAAGTGAGCTCAAGACCAGCCTGAACTGTATAGTGAGACCCTGTCTCAAAAGGACAATTTAAATAAATGAGCACAGGCAGGAATTTGGGGATTGTAGGATGTGAGGGTGTATTAGGATAACTGTCCCCCTTGCCTGAGTCTGAAGGGATATTATGGTTGAGTTCACTTTAGCTCCTAACCTGGTACATAGGAATGACAGTATTTGGAAATAGTATCTGTACTTAATCAAATTAAGAGGAAAGGGGTAGGAGACTCCAATTCAGTGCTGGTTGTTGGTGCGTGTGTGCTTACTGTGGAGCGAATCCAGGGCCTTTGCCCTGACCTACACCTCCAGGTTTTGCTAAGTCCATAAGCTACCCAGGCTATGACCCACCTGACCCCTGATCCTGCTTCCCCTAGTGGTGGAACAACAGGAGTGACACCAGTCCCTTCTTGATGGCCTTATAAAAGAGTAAGTCTGGACATAGAGAACAGATATGTACTGGGGAGAATGTAATGTGGAGCCTGAGGCAGAGGTTGGAATGAGCTGTGCCTCCAGGGCCCTGGCAGCCACCACAGGCCAGGAGAGCAGCCCGAGGTGCCACCTGCCATGCTGTGATCTCTGGCCTCAGGTCACAAAAAATGCAGAGTGAATTTTCATGGAGGTTGGTGCTTGGTTTGGCCACGCCAAGAAATGGACTTTGTCTTCTAAAGCCAGACAGCTCCCTGGAAAACCCAGACGAGGAAACCAAGTGCCAGGTGGCCGCTGGAACTGCCACATTTGCAAAGGAGGAAGCTGTGGCTTAGAACAGCTGTGGCCTGCCTGGCCCCATGGCCACTGTCCCATAAGAACCATCTGTCCTGTCCCTGCACTGCCCAGGATGGTGGGTCTGCCTGGCTGCTGCACAGTGGCCAGGTGTGACCCTGAGCACTCTTGCCCCAAAATCCTCCCGCTAGGCAGCTAGGACTTTTTGCTGGTGGCAGTGACCCCTCCTATTCTGTCCCCTCCTTGCCTTCCTAGGTTTCCAGGTTCTGGGTGGAGGGTGACCTAGAAGTGTAGATTCCCTTGGGTTCCTGTCATGCCTGCTACCCCCATTACCATCCTTCTCATGGCAGGGAGTGACAACAGCTTGCCCGCCAGGTCCTGGCACATGGAGCCAGCCCTGGCAACAGCAGCCTCTTCTAGTCTAGTGTTCAGGTCTGGGGCGGTAGGCTTCCATCCCCGAACAGCTCAGTGGCTGTCACCTGTCACAGCGATGGGTCCGCAGCTCCCTCAGGTGCAGCAGGTGGCCCATGGAGCCCCCGGTGAAAGTGTCCAGCCCAGTGCTCATCCTGTGTCCTAGCCCTGTTGGGGACAAGGCAAATGCCCTTCCTTGGGTGTCATCTCCATTCAGGGACGGGAGTGACTGCTGCCGCTGGGGTTTGATTGAGAAAGGCGAATGCTGTCCTAGGGAGAGGTCCCATCCAGAGCACTGCTGGGAAGGCCAAGTAGTGCTGGCGGAGCTGCTCGCTTCCCCTCACCCCCTACCCTACACCCCGCAGCCCTCTCCCAGGGCCCAAGGCTACAGGCCTGGGAGTGTGGCCCTGGTACCCCACGGGAGACCCTGCCAGTCTGCTCTTCGTCTTCCTGCCTCCTGACCCCTTCTGGCTGCCATGTGGCTGGGTATCTTGTGCCTGCTGGTGGCAAGTCTGTGCTTGATTAGTACACAAGTCCCATTTTTCTCCTTGATGCACTTTTTTCCCTTGAGAGGTCTTGCTCTGTTTCAGGCTGGCCTTGAACTCTTGCTGCCTCAGCCTCCTGTGGTTGCTTAAACAGGTGCTTTAGACCTCTGAGCCATCTTGCTGGACCCTGCCTCGGCCTCCTAAGTGCCAGGGTTACCTACACCTGACTTCTCAGGGTTTATGAATTTCCTAATGCTTCATTTGGATCCAGATGAAAGGTATCACTCCAATTTTTATTTCATTGACTTAATTCCCAAAATCGTAAATGACCAGGTATAGTGGTGCATGCTTGTAATTCCAGCATTTAGGACACTGAGGCAGGAGGATCACTAAGAGCCCAAGACCAGCCTGGCCTACATATTAACACGCTGCCTTTAAACAAATGATTTTTTTTTTAACTTTTTTAATTTTTTTTTTTTTTTTTTTTTTCTTGTTTCAGGACCTTTGTTTGTTTGTTCACTCATTTTTATGGCCAGCTCAGCCCACAGTGAGGGCAGGGCTGGCGCAGCATGCGGTGCCGGGGATCGAACCGTGGTCCCTGAAGCCACCGAAGCTTTCCCAAGCAGGCGCTTTAGACCACTGAGCCATCCCGCCAGGCCCCTAAACAAATGATTTTTTAAAATGACGCTTTAGTTTGTTTTTTATTCCTGTTTTTGTTTTATAATTTCTTTTTTTTTTTTATAATATATAATTTCTTGTTCTTGTAATTTTTTTTTTTTTTTAATGTATTTGGCACGGGGTCTCACTACACAGCTTGGACTCATAGTGATCCTCCTGTCTTGAGCCTCCCCAGTGATGGGATTACAGGTGTGCACCACCATGCCCAGCCCCGGGGGCTAGCTCAGCGTGCCTGGGTGTAGGGCGGTGTAGCATGTGGTGCCAGGGATCGAGCCCAGTCCCTGCGCCTGCCTCAGCAGGTGCTTGGTCCACTGAGCATTCTTTTTTTTTTTTTTTTAATTTTATTTATTTATTTATTTTTTCTTGTTTCAGAACCTTTGTTTGTTTATTCACTCATTTTCATGGCCCACTCAGCCCACCCCGAGGGGAGGGCCGGCGCAGCATGTGGTGCCGGGGATTGAACCGCGGTCCCTGAAGCCACCCAAGCTTTCCCAAGCAGGCACTTTAGACCACTGAGCCATCCTCCTGGGCCCCCACTGAGCATTCTTGCCAGCCTGTGTGCTTCATAGTTTCTCGTTCACAGCAGGGTGGTGCACATCTCTGAATACCAAACAGACTCTCGTGACAGTCTTAGCAGATTGTGTGACATAGCTTATCCGTGTTAAGTGCCCATTTTGATGAATTCTGACAGGTTTACATACCTGTGCATCCACCATTACAATTAAAATCCATGTCCTCCTCCTTTTTTTTGTTTTCTGTTTGAGACAGAGTCTCACTGTGGAGTGCAGGCTTACCCTAAATTAGCTTATGTCTCCCAGGTTGGCTTCAAACTCACAGTCGTCATGCAGCCTTGGCCTCCTGTGTGCTAGGATTAAAGGTATGTGCTGCTGCACCCAAAATTGGACAGTTTCTTAAAACTGCCTGTGCCACCAGGATGGATCTGCCCGCTTGTCCAAAGCTTCATACCCGGCAAGTGTGTGGTCCCCTGGGCTGGATCCCTGTGACGCATCTGAGGTTCATGTACCCCAGCGTGTGTCGTCCTGCCAGGTGTCATCCAGGAGCCGTGTGGATGAACTGCAGCTCCGTTCCGGCCTGCTGCAAGCAGCATGGGTGAACTACAGGGGCGAGTTACGTTTGTCTCAGGAAACACCTGGGAAGGGGATTCCCAGGCCGTGGGTAGGCGAATCTGTACTTTATTCCTAACCAGGATGACCAGAGCCTGGCATCCGGCCAGCTGTGTGTGAGGGCCCAGGGGGCCCACGTGGTCACCAGTGCTAGTGCTAGTCGTCGTTCGCAGGCACCACTGTCTGTCTGTACGGGGGGCATGAGTTCAAAGGAGGCCACCTGTCAGCCTGTGAGTCATTACATCTGGTAGTTTGACCGGAGACCCCAGGTGGGAATCGAAACATGAACAAGTGTATTAGAGGGAATAATTAGCTGTGAGGGTCTGGGGCATGAGTCTAGATTCCAGTCCCAGCTCCACTGCTGACTCACTGTAACAGCACTTCCCACATCTGCAAAGCAGGTGTCTCGGCAATCCTCCTGTGATCAACACAGAGTAGCGATGGCCCTTCCCCCCGCCCCACCACCACACACACCCTCATTCATCATTCTGCCTTTGCTCAGCTGGCGGCTTCCACCGCCAAAGGTCAGGCTTCGTCGCGATCCTCTGCTCCAGCTGGACTCAGTGGAGTCTCCCAACAGTTGGCTTGGGCATGTATTTCAGCCCCAGAGCTTTCCCCTCCCTACCCTGGCCCATGCATCAGTTCATGAACACCCTCTGACCTCTCTCCAGAGCATGGTTTTTTTGTTGTTGTTTTAGTGGGGGACCGCAGTTCGATCCCTGGCACCACATGCTGCGCCAGCCCTGCCCTCGGGGCGGGCTGAGCCGGCCATAAAAATGAGTGAATAAACAAAGGTTCTGAAACAAGGAAAAAAAAGATAATAAATAAAATAAAATTCTTAAAAAGAAAATGAGTTAATTGCATCCTGGGACTTAGGGGTGGGCGTGGACACCTGGCTGTGTAAGAGCAAGATGCTCTCTGTAATGCCAGGGTCCAATGAACCAAGCCTTGCATGCACTCAGCACCCTGGCACCAGCAAGCTGCACACCAGGGTACAGCAGGGTCTCCTCTGTCCTCCCCTCAGCAGCGGCTGGTTCAATGCTCACGCAACAGCAAGCCCCCTTTTTTTGTCCTCTCCCTTTGTGGCTTGGCAAAGCTGGCATTCGGGACTTGAAGAGAGCAGTGTCAGTGGCGAGGGAGGAGGACTGGCCTCGTGGGTCCCCCGGGAAGGCACAGCCTCAGGTTCCAGGATAGCAGGCACGTGAGTTTGAGTCCATGCTGTGTCTGCCTTTGGCGGCCTTGGAGAGCAAGGCCAAGGTCCTCGCCCTGCGCAAGAATCACTAGGCCTCTCCTTGGGCCCCAAAAGTCCTGCCAGGAAAATGTGCCCTGCAGCCCAGTGGGTGCAGCTCAGCTCTGCAGGGGTCTGGCAGTGGGTTCCAGCACTGCAAAAACAACGCCAACAGTTCTCCAGAGCCCCCTTCACTCCTCCAGCTTCTGAGCTCTGAGCTGCGGCCCGACCTCAGTCACAGTCGCCAGCTCCTGCGCCCTGCTCTGCCGGGCTGGCAGTTTTCTGCATGGGGTCTTCCCAAACAAGCTGAGGCTCTGCCTCACACCTCTGCACCTGTGTCCTGCGGCATTCTCACTAACACCTGAGGAGAAGGCAGGCGGCCAGCACTGTGCCCTAGAGCAGGATCCCAAGACACTAGGTGGTAACAGGTGACTACAGTTGGGTGAGAAAAGGCAGGGCCCCAGGGTGGCCTTCGCCAACAGGAGTGGGGGTAACCCTGGGAGTCTGGGGGGACTAGGGAGGCCTAGTGATTCTTCGCAGGGTGAGGACCTTGGCCTTGCTCTCCAAGGCCGCCAAAGGCAGACACAGCACCAAGACGGCCCTGACTCAGCGGGCACTGGGAGGCTGGGCCTGAGGGTCGTCAGGGGCAGGAGGTCTGGGGCTGGCCCGGGGTGGCCTGGGTTGGGTCCCAGCACCGGCTGGGTGGCCTCTCTCGGGCTTAGCACGCCCGACAGCACTAACACAACTGTGCCCGGCCAAGCAAATCTTTTGTCCTGGGTGGGCTGAGCCAGCAGGGCGCCGCCCGTATAAGCGGGATCCCACGGAGGCCAGCAGAGAACCATGGCCCAGCGCTCAGGGAAGGTGAGTGGATCCGTGTCCCTGCTCAGATGGCCCCCGCAGGCGGGGGGGGGGTGGGCTGATACTGCTCCTCCACAGGCACAGAGTAGGGCCAAGCACTGCGCCAAGTACCCCTTGGGCATGGCAAACCCGGGCAGAGCTGGCTTCAATTCTCAGTGAAATAGGTGGTCTTGCCAGTCAGTGGTGTGGCCAGGGTCTCCTCACCCCTTTCTAGAGGTCACCTACGGCTGTCGAGGGAACCTCAGTGGCTCCACCGCCTCTGTTGTCACACTGCAGGAGGCAGGTGAAAGTATGGGCTTTGGGGCCAGGGAGATAGCTCCATGGCACAAGTGCCCTGCCTGGCAAATGCAAGGTCATGAGTTTGAACCCTGGTCCCACAGAAAAAAAAAAAAAAAAAAGAAAATATGGGCTTTGTGCCTCTGGCTCTCCCAGGAGCACCTGCTGTGCATGATTGTCTGCACCAGCTCCACCCCGCACAGCAAGGGCCGCTGCTTAGGGTCTCTCTCCCCTTTTTCTGCTGTCCCTCTCCTGCCTAGCCCACCAAAGCCTCTGCTCTCCAGAGACTTTCCAAGCCTTTCATGGTGACATCAGTGCACCTGTCTGCAAGGGCCTGCATTATGCTTCAGTAACAAACAGCCCTGGTTGCCAGCTAGCGTAAAATACCCAGGGTACCTGCTCCTTGACACTGTACTGGGCCTTGGTGGAGCAGGAGAGAGAAAGGAAGGGCCCCACATCAGTTGTCCCATGCAGCAAGCTGCCATCTCATGGGCAAAGCTTGCAGCCACCTTAACTCCCAACTTCCAGAAGCCTGGATAAGCAAGCCTGCTGCATAGAGGTGAGGCAAGGTGGCAGCATGTTACTGGGTGACATCACTGTCCTCTACATGAGTCCTTCTAGGGCCACAACTCTTGAGGCCAACAGAGTTGCTGAGTGTTTGGAATTTTAGTTCCAACGGCAGGAGATGGTTTGCTGTGCCTTCACTTACTCAGTTTGGGGACAAGGACAGCCTTCGAGAGCAACTTAGCTACAGGACATTATATTTCAACTACCTCTGGGCTAGTGAAGTTCTAGATCTGACTTTTGCCTGTTACTGAACAAGTGGGCTGCAGAAGCTTTTTTTTTTTTTTTTTTTTTTTAAATCTTTCTGAGGATTTAGCTATGCAGTTCAGGCTGACCTTGAGTTTACTATGTGGCCCAGGCGAGGCTTGACCTCGCTACGATCCTCTTTCCCCAGCCTCCTGAGTGCTGGGATAGCAGGCCTGCGCCACCATTCCCAGCCCTCTTTTGAGGTCAGTAAGACAGTGCCAAGCCCTGACCTGCCTGCTGGGACTTGGCCTCTCTGCAGACAGAGGTCCCAGAACTTGACTTTCTGAGAACTAAATGTTGGGTGATGGTACTGGATTGGGGACAGCTTATTCTTTTGAAAACATCCTGAATGTTATTATGGACATCATATTTTAACAACCAACAGGAGCTGGGTGTGGTGGGCACACTTGTCATCTGAACCTTGGGAGGCTGAGGCAGGAGGATTGACATAAGCGTGAGGCCAGCCTTGGTGACACAGTGAATTCCCAGGCAGCCAGGAATACAGGCAAGACTCTGTCTCCAAATAAATAAACAAAGTTAAATAAAAGTTGAGTTTAGGGCTGGAGAGCTAGCTCAGCAGACTAAGCACCTGCCTAGCAAGCACAAGGTCCCGAAGTTCCATCCTTGGTACCACATGTGTTGTTGGCCCAGAACCTCATGTGGTGGTGCATGCCTGTAATCCCAGTGCTGGGGAGACTGAGACAGGAGGATCGCCATGAGGCCAAACTGCATAGCGAGGCCCTGTATCAACAAAAATAAAAATAAAAATTGAGTTTAACAGATCCAACCAGATTTTGAAAGAGCCTGCTTTCAGCTGGGCACCTTGACAAACTGGGAAATCTGTCCCAAGTTTGTCTGCCCTGCAGTGAGTGTGGCTGGAGCTGCCTCTCTGCCTGGCCCTACAGAAGGCCAGGCCCTTCTGAGCACAGTGGGGCTGGGCTGTGGTGCCATCAAGGATGCTGGGTCCTGGACGTCAGCTCCCAGGTCCCAGAAATGGGACAGCAGGAGGCCCCGATGCAGAGCTCTGCCCTGGCCCTACAGATCACCTTCTATGAAGGCAAGCACTTCACGGGGCGGAAGCTGGAGGTCTTCGGGGACTGTGACAACTTCCAGGACCGAGGCTTTATGAACCGGGTCAACTCCATCCGCGTGGAAAGTGGGGCGTGGGTCTGCTTCGGTCACCCGGACTTCCGGGGCCAGCAGTTCATCTTGGAGCATGGCGACTACCCTGACTTCTTCCGCTGGAACAGCCACAATGACCACATGGGCTCCTGTCGGCCTGTGGGAATGGTGAGCGGGGTGGGGGCTTCCTACAGAGGACAGGAAGGGGTCACAGGTCAGGTCTGGGCAGGCTAACAAATACAGCATATCAGTTTTAAGATCTTTAAGACAGAGGCTGCGGTGATGCATGACTGTCATCCTAGCCAGAGGCTGAGGCAAGAGGACTGTCACGAGTTCAAGGTCAGCCTGGACTACACAGTGAGACCCTGTCTCAAAAGCCAAACAAACAAAAAAAAAAAGCAAGGAAAGTCTCAAAAGTCTGAGGATAAGTCCCTTGGGATTGCAGGCAGCTATCTGCCACAGGTGTAACACAGTGTGTTTAGAGAGAGCAGACGGGTAGCTCCCTCCCTGAGAACTGTAAATGTCCAAACACGCTTAGGGTGGACTTTGGAGATGGAGGGTTCCCCCGTGTCACAAGGACCCACTGACCTACTTGCTGTAAGCTCTGTCCCACTTGGGAAATGGCCACTCCATGAGACCAAGTGGACAGCTGTTGTCGAGGTCAGTCTGCCACCTGGCCCTCCCGGGATCCTGGGACCAGGGCTCCAGAGGACATCTAAGGGGTGGCAGGGGAGGCCCCTCTCCATATGAGGCCCTCCTCTTTTTTCCACCAGTTGCAAAACCATTTGTGCTCTGGCATCTCAAGTTGCAAGAATGCTTTCTTAGTATTTCTGCCAGGCCATGGACATTTAGAAAAAGGAATGCAAATGGTTGGCCCAGATCCTGCATAATGCTATTTCTACCAATAAGTATACCAAGCATCCCACAAATGCTCTTCTTGCAAGAGCCACCCCAGCCAGCTGTGAGATGAGCCAGGCCCTGATGGGGGATGGGGGCGGGGGGTGGGGGGTAGGGGGTGTTTGTCCTCCCCTGCCATTTGGAGATACAGGATAGAGGGAGCTGACCTTACTGAGCAGTGACATCAAGACCAGCGGGTACTTCAGCAGATGAGATGTTATTTGCTTTAGATTTTTAGCTTTATGTTTTAATAAAAGGTTCTGTTGCAGATTTAAAATATTATCATTTGAAGGCCTGCCTGTGGCCAGCTGCCCAGGGTGTAGAAGTCAAAGCTGGGGAATGTGTACACAGCAGCTGGAACAGGCGCCCCATGGGCTGAGCACCCCAAGGGTGCCAGGGTCCCAAGTGGCTGCTGGCCTCACCGGCATTCTTGCCCTCTCTGGACCTGGGATTCCTTAGTTGTAAAGAGACTGGACCTGAGCTGGCCAGATAGCTCAGCAGATTAAAGTGCCTGCTTAGGCAGATACACAGAGGGACGGGGAGAGAGGCGGGGGACTGGGCCAATTTGGTAGCGTTGAAGCTTGCTAGTAATAAAAGCTTCTCCCACCAAATCTCACATGCAAGAATAGACAGGGTTTGTGGACCAGGGGTGGGGGTCATGCCAGCCCCTGGCCTAGCCCCAGCACACATTCGTGGGCCCAGGGCCCTCGCAGCTCCGAGCTCCTTGCTGCCTGGGTTCAGGAGGAGGATCTGAGGGTCGGCCTTTCCTTCCAACCCTGGCCCCTGGAGCACGGAGAGCACTTCCGCATAGAAATCTTCGAGGGCTGCAACTTCACAGGCCAGAGCCTGGAGCTGGTGGAGGACTGCCCCTTCCTTCAGAGCCACGGCTGGCCCAGGAGCTGTGTCAATGCTGCCAAGGTGTACGGGGATGGAGCGTGAGTACAGCCAGGTGTTGGGCGGGCGCCAGACCCCAGGCTTGCACTCTTGTCCGGCAGGCCTCGTTCTCTGTTCTCCACTCCCTCCTCTGCTCTAGGCGACATTCAGTTCCCACATAACCCCACGGGGCTAGGGGACTCAGTGAAAAGAAAACATGGGCAGGGCAGAGTGGGTGTTCAACCTCAGGGCTGCACGACCTTCACCCATTCAGTTCCCAAGGGGGAGAGGGGGCCTGAAGGGGGTTCTGTGCTTGGCCCTTAGCTCCTGTCTTTAAGTCTTAAAGAATATCTAAGCCCTTCTCAAGGGTAAGTCACTGGTATGGTGGCCCTTGAGACCCCTGAATATTGTGGTGACACTGCCAGGAGCCTTTGTCTGAGACCCATGCAATAAGAGTATTCCATCTGAGTCCCAGGTCAGCCAGTAATGACTTGAGCTCACGTCCATGTCCTGGTGGCATTTCTGCTGCCCTTTCCTCCAGAGCATCCACAAAATCTCCAGGGTGACCCCAGGAAAGGCTTAGGTATTTCAAGCTGCCACCTAGCAGGGAAGGACAGCCACTCCACAGAGGTCTTGCCACCCCAGCGACTCTCTGCCCTGTCTCCACCCCACCCCCGACCCTCCTGGCAGAAAGTACTAGATGCCAAGCGTGGCCCAGATGGAGTGAAGGGAATGTCATGTGACCCGAGCGCCACAGCCCATCCAGACGTCATCTGACAGCAGGGCCTTAGGCTAAAAGGGCTTGCAAAGTGCTGTAGGACGGGGTGGGGGGGGGGAGAGATGGGATCAGCAAGGGCCTAGGGTCTGACCACCCTGTGGCCTGGGCCCCAAGAGGCCCTGGGAAGCAGGGCTGTGTGTGATCCCTGGTGAAAGTGCAGGAGTAGTCAGCGGAGGAGCTGCAGAGGCTCCGGGCTTCTCTGTCGCAGAAGCTCCCGCACACCTACACATGGCCACTGGGTGTCAGTGAAGAAAGGAGGAATGGGATCTGGGCCCCTGCCAGGTCCCACGACTGTCACCTGTGCTTCGGGTCCTTTCCAAGATCAGAGCACTGCAAGGAAACAGCGAGGGGAAGGGAGGGTACCCCGGACTGCTCCTGGAGCTTGTGCCAGGCAGTAAACACGGGGACGGTGGGTGACTGGGCACGTCCATGCCCCCGCGGCTGTGGCCACGCAGCTGCGGGGAAGAGGCCAGCCAAGACCCGGCTAGGGCCCCGCTGTCCCAAGTAAGGAGCCCTGACCCGGCCCTGGCCCGCAGGTGGGTGCTGTACGAGGAGCCCAACTACCGGGGCCGCATGTTCCTGCTGGAGCGTGGTGACTTCCGCAGCTTCTCCGACTGGGAGGCGCACAGTGGCCGCGTGCAGTCGCTGCGCAGGGTTGTCAACTTCTTCTAGCGAGAACAGCGAGTGCGCAGGAATAAAGGTGCTGCAGCGGGGCCTCGAGTGCTTTGTGGGTGCCCAGCTCTATGCAGGGCGGGAACGCGAGTGCGCAGACCAGCGCTCTGGCAGGCCCCACAGCAGAAGGACGCTGCGGGGCCAGGAGGCAATCTGCACGCAACCTGGGTCACCTTCCCACCAGCCCTGGAACCCCCAGATCAGTTGGGGGAGGGCATTGGGGAGGGAAGTGAAAAGGGGTACTGCGTAGTGAGAGGGGGGGCAAGGGCGGGCGGAGCAGGGCCACGATGGGGCGGGGCCACGACGGGTGGTAGCCTGGAAGGAAAAATTAGAGGGGCAAGGCCAGGATGGGAGTGGAGACATGGGCCAGGGCCGAGGCCTGGCCAGGGCAGGGCCATCTGGAAGCCTCCTGGGAAGGGTGAGGCCCGGTCCCAGACCTTGCTCCTCACCCCCTTGGGCTCCGGTGACCCTGAAGGTCACCAAGGGCCATCTGAGGTGACAACCTGCTTGCTCTCACCACCACGAAATGGGGACTACATGTAGTAGGTGGGGTGCTCACGGTCCCCGAGCAATCAGGCTGTTCTGGGAGAGATGAGATCTGGGACCCTTGGGCTTCTGACGAGGACAACAGCGCTGAACGCCTGCTCGTGACTGTGGGGAACCTGGAGGTGTCTGCTCCTGTACCACGCCAAGGCCAGGCTGGACGAGAGATCAGATCGCCCACAGCCCTGTGCCTGGCTGAGGTTCGGTTTTCTAATCCTGCAAACTGGGTCCTGCACCCCACCCTGCCTGTGCTAGGAACCACACCCAGGCCTAGTGCTAGCTAGGCAAGCCCTGTAGCCGGGAGCTACATCTCCAGTCCCAGGGTTTTGAGTAAGTGAAGGAAGGAGGTCTGACTGGAAGTGAGGCAGGATAAAAAGTAAGCACGAGGAGACAAGAAAATCAAGATTTTAACATCATACTTTGAAGAAAAGCTTCAGCTAAAGGGCCCTAGTGTACATCCTCAATACCTCTTAAATATCTGCAATATGTGCAATACCTTAAAAGAGACTGTCAGTCTCCACGTGACAGCTGTCCAGCTGGTTACCCTTAAACTCCAAGGTCAGCAGCGTCCAGCTGGCCTGGGCTGTGGGGACTCACACTGCTCCACAGTTGATGCCAGGGACGACCTGATGGGGTATTTGCTGACCACCGACTTCACTCCAGGCTCTGGTGCACAGAATGCATGTAACTATACTTATTATGTTATGATAGTGTGCTAGTCACCTTCCTCGCTGGACGAGGCACATGGCACTTGCAACTTAAAGGAGAGGCTTCTTCTCCT
The DNA here is from genome assembly GCA_004027025.1 of Myocastor coypus. Classification (NCBI taxonomy): domain Eukaryota; kingdom Metazoa; phylum Chordata; class Mammalia; order Rodentia; family Myocastoridae; genus Myocastor; species Myocastor coypus. Next base: position 346 of record PVJA010032368.1, on the reverse strand, counting down.
TTTTCTTCTTCTTCTTCTTCTTCTTCTTCTTCTTCTTCTTCTTCTTCTTCTTCTCCTCCTCCTCCTCCTCCTCCTCCTCCTCCTCCTTCTCCTCCTTCTCCTCCTTCTCCTTCTTCTTCTTCTTCTTCTTCTTCTTCTTCTTCTTCTTCTTCTTCTTCTTCATTTATTTTTTTCTTGTTTCAGAACTTTTGTTTGTTTATTTATTTATTTTCATGGCCTGCTCAGCCTGCCCTAAGGGCAGGGCTGACGCAACATGTGGTGCTGGTGATCAAACCACACTCCCTGCAGCCGCCCAAGCTTTCCTAAGCAGGCGCTTTAGACCACTGAGCCATCCCTCCAGGCCCCT